>JARHVA010003688.1:1640000-1707500 GCA_037957365.1 Torreya grandis
TTTAGTTTAGGTAATGATCAGTTCTAACAAATGTTTTTGATGAGATCAAGGTCAGAGAGATTGAGGTAGTTGAGAAATGATGTTAGATAGAGATTAAAAAAGTTTAACATTAATCTTATCTCATTTATTTTATCATCATCTGAGTCTAGGAGGTTAAGAGGGATGTTTTCTATAAATTTAAGATGACCATTATAACCTCAATTAGAGTTGAAAGGATAATTATAATGTTATAATTCATGAAATGGAATGCTAGGTAAAGATTTTAGGGTATGTATTTTTAAAACACCTCATTATTGGAATTGTTAAATACTCCAAGGGTTTGTGTTGCCTTGAATCTTATAGATAGAACCATTATGGGGAAATTTAACACATTGGCATGAAAATGAGGTAACTAATCTCACGCAATGTGTCCAAGGTCTACCAAGTAATAGATTATAAGAAAGTGGAAAGTTAAATATCATAAATTTCACATGAATAGTGACAAGAGGAATAGTGATAGGAAGCCAAACATTCAAAATATCCAAGTGTTTTAATAAAATCAATAGAAGTAACATAAACACCTGATCCTTCATTTATTAAATCATGTTTGAATTGGATATCTCCTATTTGAATGGTAATGAAGAGAGGGGTTCATCCACATGAAGCAATATCTCATCAAGAATCATGGAAGAGATAAGAAATTTGAGTGAAAGATAATTGTCTACCATTTCATCGATGTGGATGGAAATCTCTTCACACTATTGGAGAATGATATCCTTTATCCAAATAATGTATTTTATTTCCCCATGGGTGGAGGATGAGAGATGTTAATTTTGAATAGTAATTGCATTAGTTTATTATGATGATGATGATGGGAATTTCACATAATTTATAATAAATGAATTTGTGATTTAAGAAGGGAAAGTTTTGCAATGGTATCCCATTCATCATAACCCATTATAGGATTAATGGATAAAGGTGCATAACATTGTAATAAATTAGTTAAAGGTGGGTTGGATGTGCATTTAAATTTTTTTATAAGGGATATTTATTTTAGGTTTGGTTGAATTGGATTGATCTATCTGAGGTGATTTGGTTATTTCTTTAAGTGTTTCTTATGCTTGAATAAAATAAAGTTGATGTGAAATTTATGGGATATATACTTGAGGTGTCTTAGTTGGAGGAAGAGTAGACCTTATATCAATTATATGATAAGTATGGTCGACTTTCATTTTTGGATGTGATATTTATGTGTTCATTGGTTATTCATTCCACAAATCTATGATATGTGATGGTTAAGTGTCTTGAATATTACAAAACATCAGAGAATTGTGATGGTGAGAGGTTGGGTATTATTCAATATAGGAAACTACTCTCCTCATATTTTTAATTTTGACCATATTTTTATTATTGGTGTAAGAATTGATGGTACTATTGATGCTATTTTTGGTAAGGTTACATTGATTAAAGTTATCTTGATCATTAGGAAGAGGATATTTATAGATAGCTAGATGAGCATTGACTTGATTTAAGGCTTCATTTTTTATTTTGGTTTTGTGATTCTTAAGTGATATTTCATAGGCTTGTTGACATTTATGTATAAGTGACTTGTGATAAAAGTTGGTTCCAAGGATAAATTTCATAGTAATATTTCTCAATTGGTGACGAGTTTTATGAGATTGACCCCAACTTGCATGAAACTAAAAAAAATTGGGATCATACTAATGTTTCATAATATGTGTAGGGTTAATGTCTCATGGTGAGGGTAGTGGAAGATGCCTTTGAATTTATACTGAGGAAAGATGTTTATGTTCATCTATATTATGTTGTTTATGAAATGAGGAATTAGGATGAGAATTACTATTACATGGAAGTGGAGAATACTTCATTGTAGTGTTTGAATCAATGGCTTGCATGGTGGGTATGTAATCATAAGTATATGTAACACCATCATTTTTTCATGTTAGTTTTTAGATTTTAAAAGCATGTGAGTTCCTATTGAAGGGTGGGAAGGTTAAAATTGATGTATAAGGATATCTTGGTGTTTAGCTTAGTCAATGGCCTCTTCTAAATATTTTTGGGAAAGATTTCCAATGTGGTATTATAATTTAGGATGAATATCATTAATGAATATGTGGAAGAGGTTATCATAAACCATATTATGTTAGATTTTATTAGACAAGCATTTCCATTATTTAATGAAAACTTATGTTGTCCTAGATTTTATTTGTTTATAGTTGATAAAATGGGATAAAATATTTTTAGGAAGATCAATAATTTTTAATTCTTGAAAAACTACATTGACTAAGTCCTCTAAACTAGTGATGTATTGGTTTTTAAGTTGATTATACTAATCAGAGCATCTCTGGAGAGATTTTTAGCTAAGAGTCTGGTCATAATGTATGTGTTAAGTTTGACCAAATATTTGTATAGGTTTCAAAAAAAAATTAAGTACAATGTAGGATCCATAGATCCATTATAATCTATAATTTTCTTGATAATTGGGGGTTGAGGTATAAGGTTACTATGTGTGTCTCTAAGGGGAGTTGGGGGAATTAGGATTTGGCACTCCCCATTGACTATGTTGAGGTATATTTTATATTTCCAATAAATGATTTTACATGTACATCATTTGAATTTCATTATTGGTTTGAAAAATAGCCATTTGGTTGAGATTTTGTAATAGTAGTTGATTAGTTTGAACACTATTTTGACAAGTAGAGTCAGCTTTGGAAGCATTAATGTGTTTTGAGGTGTTAATAAGTTGGGATGCACTAACATCATGAGATGCATTAGTGGCATCAAAAATGGTAGTGACATGGGAATCAATAGTATCATGAGAATTATTATCTATATAAGATCCATTATAAGTTACATGAAAATGGGTATTAGTGTGGATGTTTGGGGTAGGCCCACTAAAAGATACACCATCCATGTTAGTAGAAATACTTGGCATAGAGGTGAAAGAAGACATGGAGGATGGAATCATAGTGTTATAAGGAGATATTATAGAATTTAAAGGAGTGGAGGAAATTATGAATTGACTTTCCATAAATCTTTTGGAAAATCTAGGTGAAGGTGAATGGGGATCTCAAAAATGAGGTCCTATCATGATGTTATATATAATTGAAGGATCCTTACCTCTATATTGATTATTTTCATTCATAAAAAGAATCATTTAATATTTGTATTCAATGTCATTTTAATCTTCTAAAATTTATATAAGTAAGGGAGGAGTCTCATACTATTATAGTGGTGACATGAATGTTACTTTGATTTGGGTTAGTTACTAAAAAATGTGGCTTAGTATGTTTATTAGGATTGGTAAATTTCATCATGTTATTTTGATTTTGCTCTATGGAATTTGCTATAAAGCATTCCATGATGAGATGGGGAAGCTAAAAACATACTCAAAAAGAGGATAAAATAGTTATTATAGTAGGTTTAATGGTTTGATTATGTTTTATAAGAAGGTAAATAGAATAGCCAGCAGGAAATAGAGTTGAATATGTTGATTGTGTTCTATGGGAAGACAAACAAAATATATTTATTGGAAACTAACTCAATTGTGTTCTATAGGAATAAAAAATAGATTAGCCTTAAAGAGGTTGAGTTGACTTAGTCGACTATGTTCTGTAGGTAATAAAAAATTGGAATGTTATAAATCTATATGATTGATTAGAAATTTTTCAAGAAAATTAGCTAAAAACACAAGTAACTAGGTCGATTAAGTCAATCTAGTTATAGCACATAGAAAAAACATTGTACAAATTATGACTAATACATCTTTTGCAATAAAAATTATAATTTACAAACAAAATTCATCAATACTCAAATGTAAATGCTAATATAATAATCAAGCATTCTTATATGTTTTAAAATGTGATAATGTGTTTGGATTTGTAAAAGAACTAAAAGAGGTAACCTAAAGATAGTTTTGGGTATGTTAAGGCTAAAAAATATATGTATTAGTGATGGTATTGGCTTGGATTGGAGGCTACCCACTCATTTCAAAATCTCATAGAAATAAAGGTGTTAAGTGCTTTACCAATATATACCATCAACCACATATTTATACTCGACCAAAAAATTGAGTCAGCTTCCCCCTTGGTGATGAAATCCAAGTAGGTAAACCTAGGTAGAAGTATTTAAATGCTTATTTGATATATTTTTATTTGGTAGTGTGTGAAAGAATAATGTGACTAATTTAGTAATTTATCCTTCCTAGTTATATTATGTGCACTACTCTAAAAAATCAAGTAGATAAATGAAAAGTGAATTAATTACTACCAATGAGAGTTAATTGCCTTTGCTTGAAAAAGACATAGTACTAGGTCGATTAGATTGACCTAGTATGTAAAAAGTATAGAACAAAGTCAATATGGTTGACTCTATCTATTACAAAATGGTCTAGAGAGATGTATTCAATTAATTTGACTGAGTTTCCTTGGTAAAAAAAATTGTAAAACTAAGTCGAGCTAGTTGACATAGCTTAATGTAAAGTAATTGTTTTTATATAACTCAAAAATTGGGAAAATAGAACTGAATTTTAACTTAAATGAGAAAAATGAAATAACTAGGTTGGTTAGAATGAACTTAAATTTGGTTTGATCAATTTGATTTTTGATTGATTTTAGAAATATATTAAATCTATTAAATTGTAATTTGTAAGTTGTGTTGTCTAGATGAGGGTTTGAAACTAAAAAATAGAATGTTAAAATAGAGTCAAACTAGTTGACTAAATTTACATAAATCAAATAATTTAAAATAACTATGTCGATAGAATTGATCTAGTAGTATAAAGAGAAATTATTAGAAAATTTGAAATACATGATGAAAAAATTAATTGATAGGATTGATCTAGTGTACTAGGGGGGAAATATGATCATAAAGAGATGAACAAGATTGATAGGCTCACCTCATTAGAATTTTTTTTAAGATGATGCCTTAACTATGTCAATCAAATTGATGAAGTAGAATATGACCTATAAATAATATATAACTGGGTTGATTAGATTGATATAGCTATTTGTAGAAGAGAAAGACCTGCACATAGAATTGAACTAAGTTGATTGTATTGATCGATTATTGATACTTTTAAAAAATCTATTATACTAAGTCAATAAAATTGATTTAGTAGTATGAAAATGAAGTTGAAAATCTGCAAGGGTTAGTTCATGTCGGGTTCACCAGAATGTATACAAGTGAAAGTGAGGTTGATCGAGAAATCAATCCTAACTTAGAGAAGATAGTTCAACTAATTATACTACTAATAATACCTATATAATGGGTTTCATGACCAATATTGATCTATTAAACCTACCTAAGGAATTTATTATCATGTATGGCTAGAGAGGGTTCCAAAGCCTCTATTCAAGAAACATGACACAAAAATCCTAGCTAGGTCTAGATATTCAATGCAATAAAGTAAATCTAATCTAATCTAGTTATCACTAGAGCTTGTGGAAAAATTGGGGGATAAACATAAATAATAAACATATAAAGAATAAATCTACTCAATTCAGTGGAGAGGTAATCCTAAGTTAGGAGAGACAATTTATTCATTATCCATTATACATGCAAATCTATCTACTAACAATAGAAAAGTAAGAATTAGGAATACTTAACTTGAATATGAACCCATTAGGAATTAACCTCTCCCCTGACTAATAGTGTTTTTCAAGAGGTTATTTTGTATTTTTGAAGAATCTAAGAATGGACAATGGACTATAGTCTAGCCAAGGACCTCCTAGTGATCTCAAGATTTTACAAGATAAAGGTTCTTTTCCAAGTAGTGTGAAACCCTAAGTAATGACTCCTCAATTAGAATGGCATAAATGTAGATAAATAAGTGAAAATTAATGATTTTTTATATTGGAAATGGGGTGAAGTATGTGTATATATATATCATGATTTGACCTTAAGGCCTTCCATAATTTTAGCTAGTGTATTCTATCCAATCGACCTAGTTAGCTAGGAAATAGAACTATTTACTCCGAAACTAAGTTGGTTGGGTTGATTTAGTCCTATAACATGCTAAATTCCCAAAACTAAGCTGGCCCAATACACTATGTTTTGGAACTAGTAAAAATAGTTTTTGGCTTAGGTAGGGGCTATTTGAGGTGGTGAATTATTTACAAAAGAGTGTAAGGGAGGTGTCAAATCTTAAATAAATTTATAGGGAAGACTTGTTTTGGTTTTAGGTGGTGGTAAAGGGAACAATAATATTAAAAATCACCAAGGGTCTTCCCATCCCTTTCCTACTTCACCCTTTAAGGTGTGGACTCAAATAGGTTGAGACTCAATGGGTTCTTATAAGAGAGAAAGAATCAGTAATTGATTAAGTTTAAAAATATTGTGTATACACTTATAATACTTACTCATCATTTTGTGAGAAAACATTTCCCAATCAAGAATGACCTTATTTGCTTCTAAAATAATATTTTTTATGGCCATGTTTTATATTTCTATCATGACTATATTCTTTATGACTAGGACTTTTATTAATAAGTCTAGATAATTTATTTGATTCTTAATTTAAACCTCCATTTTCTAAATTTGGTTACTAAATTATTCCCCATAGTCCTAAATTTACTCATAGATGGATATCCATTATGTCTATTTTTATTTATATTACTCATGTAAGGATATCATCTTAGCCATTTTTTTTGTAAAAACTATGTATTGAGGTTCGAATCTAGTAGAGGTTGCACTCAACTATTTTTCTGTTTCTTCTAACTCTATTTTCTTATCTTTTGTCCATAGAGTCCAATCAAGTGAATTATGTGGCTACATCTTCTAGTTTTTCCTTCATCTTCCCTAATTATTCTTTGTATTTTTTTTTATTGGTTTGTTTTTTTCCTAGAAGTGGCCCTAACATTTATTCATTATAATCTTATTTAGCCTCAAGTTTTATGAGTATTTTATCCACTATGGCTCTTGTATGAATATTAAAATTCTCCACTATTTCCACAAATAAATGTTCTATCAAAAGAGTTATGTATGGATCAAATTTTGGTCATGTAATGGTCAAGATAGATTAACTCTTCTTCTTGCCTTATTACAAGTTAACATAATGTGTCATCCAATCCACTCAACACTATGGATAATAGTTTGTCCCATCATCTCTTTATCAATCAGGGTGAGCTTTTGTTGAGCTACCATAATTTTCCCTAGTTAAATGGATTAAAGGAAAATTTAAATAATTAATATGGAGTAATTTTGTTGTTTTTGATTTGTCAATTCTACCTTGATCTATGCTAATGGATCCATAGGGGTTTTTTTAATACTTTGGCCTACCACCAATGTACTTAGAGTGTTTGGTGAAATAACCTGGGTGGTTTCCTCTAGACTTACACTGACCTCCTTTTCCTTCCCTTTCTCCTATAGAGCAACTTTTTTTTTGTTTCCTTATTCTTTTCCATTTCTTATTTTTGCATATCCTCCACTTTTTTCTTTGTCTACCAACTATTTTTCTTTCCTCTTCAATTCTTATTTATTTTTATTGTTGTATTTTTCTCTCCTCCTTTGCTTGTGTATTTTTTCATTTCTATTTTATCCTTTATTTCTCATACTCCTTATTCTTATTATCCTCTTCTTGTGTAAGTTTATTAAATTTTTCCTCTTCTACTCTCCTCTAATTATGTCTTTTTTTTTCCCCCTCTTTTATAGTTTTTTCAATATTTTTTATTCTAATTTTATTTTTGTTTCCTCTTATTTTTATATAATATTCCTCTATGATTCTTCTTTCTCTACCTTTTATTTTTCCAATAATTATCTAATTTGTTGACTGGCTGACTCCATAATCTCATAGATTTTCTTGGTTTCTTATGCAAGTTCTTGTTCTAATTATTTGTGTTATTGGATGATATCTTCTTCTATATATTTCGTTTTTATAACTATTTTCACTTTTATAGAGCTTTATAGATAAGATATATATTTTTCTTGGTTCTTAACTCTATCTTTTAGAGTTGTCTTAGTCTTTCTTGGTTTGTAATAGACATTTATGATTTTGCAATAGTTTTTATTAGGGCCTCCTCTTGATATTTCTCAATTTCAATTTTTTTCCTACTTATTCCTTTTATTTATATGTATAAGTATATAATTTAGATACTCTATAAGGATACCTATTACATTATCTAATATATATGGACTAATTTTAACATAGTTCAAAATTTCTTTGATCACCCATTTTTTGCCTGTGGTATATGCATTTTTTATTAAGTTACCCATTGTATATCCCTCCCTTATTGTGTAACATGCCTAATAGACTATTCATATATAATACCTATATGGTACCCTCTTTTTATTTATTTGATTCTATCTCTTCTTCATCCCCTTGTTTAGATGACTCGATTTATGAATATGTCACTAGGATTTTTCCCTGGTCCTTTGGTTTTATTGTATTCTACCTATTTTTACCATTAAGTTCTAGCTACGATGATAAACTTCTCCATATTTTCCCTCTACTCATTTGTATCAAAGTCTTTATAGATACTAAATATGTTGTATGTGGCCCCTCTTGTTCCTTTTTAGTCTAAATTTTTATTTTGGATTTTTAGGATAACCCTTTTCCAAAGTGATATTTTCCTTTTCATAGGGAGTAAGGGGGAGTGCCTTTTTTTACCATCTCATCTTCTCTCAACTCCTCCCTAGTGGAATAATCCATTACTAAATAATTAGTTGTGTCATCCTCCTCCTCCTCTTATTCATTTATTGTTTCTAAGTTTATAACTTGACTTATTATCCTTGAATATCTATGAGTATCGAGTTTAGGTTGAGATGTTTCTATCTCTCCATGTATTAGTGGTGTTTCATCTTCAATGATCTATTATTCCTCATCCTATTGAGATCCAACCCCTAGTTCATTAAATAATTTTTATGACCTAAGATCTAGTGGTACACTCTTAGCTCAATTAATGACTACCTCAACTTATTCATCACTAAATTCATAAGGCAAAGGTGTAAGGGGTGTAATGTTTGTATCATAGGGATCAATATAAATATTATCTACATCTATGGTGAATTGGACTTCTATGTAGTATTTTTAAATAGGTTCATTCAAAATCAAAAATCTTCCCTCTACCATACTCTTAGTCATTTTCTCCCATTGCATATTTTTTTTAATTATTGTATCACAGGGTTACATTTCATTGTAACTATTATTTGATATCCTATTAGGGAATCTAAGCTCCATTCTACCAGTCCTGCATGTCCTAAAATAGTGTGTGTAAAGTACATGAAAAGTACTAAAATAAGTGAACCATAATATAAGTCATGGATAATTTTACCTTTATTTTTTAAATATATCCAAGTATTGTTCATGCAATGTGGTAGCCAAGTTTTACTACATTCTAATGGAAACTATGTCGTATGTTATTTGGACACTCCTCATCACTGTTGAGTCATGCCTATTTATATAGTTCCTTCCAAGTGATAGACTTTATTGTAAATATGACCTTTAAATCCTTCATGTTTTGAATCAACAGAGGTTGATTATTACATTTTATCCTTGTAAGCATGGCTACGAAGCTATTACTCACATTTTTATTAGCATAATATTATAGGATGGAATGTCTTTCATGTAGAATGTCTATTACTATTTGAATCACATCTGGTGTGATGTGGTATGGTTATTATAGATACATAATATCTTATCATTCTATGTTCAAAATCACCTTGGTTGTGCTTGTCATTAGGATGAAATTTAAAAACTGACTCTATGCATCCAATTTCAGCTTTGGGATGACTCTATACACCTTATTGTACTCTAAGTATTGGGTTTGTGGGTTTAATTTCATCATCACACTTCTTTTTTTCTCTAAAATTATAGGATCAATCTCTACCAAGTGTTTTTTGATATATTTATAAGTATCTTCACCATGTGTTACCAAAAAGGGGACTTTAGAAAATTCTCCCAATAGATTTAGCTTTTCAAATTTGATCAAATATTTCTTATATTTGGGTTGATTAATCTGCTCAACAACAACATGAGTAATTTACATCTTTTCTTTATTTGATTAGTTATGCAATTATCTTCCAATAGAGTATGAACACATCACATAATTTTTTTGCAGCGTGTTAATGCTTGAATGAATTGGTAATTTATCTATTTATTGAAACCCTTGATTTATAGCTCACTTTATCTATATGTTAATCACATCAAACTATTTTAATGCAATTAATCTCATTTATTATCTATGTCCAATCCTTATTGTCACTTGCTTTGACATGCAATCACATGTCTTGTCATTCATTTATTTTATTCTTATCTCTCTGATATCATTATTTTAATGATTTTTTTATTATTTAGTTCCCATCATCCTCCCATTTGTCTTTTTTAGCTTATTTTAAGCTAGTCCACTTAATTTTTTCATTCTACAAAAGTGAAACTCGCTACTACTATGTTTTATTCATTCTTCTCTATCACCAATGTTTATCCATTTCTTCTATAGATGTGTCTTTTCCTTGTTTGCATTTTATATATTTGTGATAATAATTTCCAATTTTTATATTTATAAATCATCATGTTATTTTACCATTGTGTACTATTTTCTTCCATCGTCCCATCTTTTTCTTACTTTCATTTTTTATGTCAATAGAAAGAATGTAAAACAATTTTATTCATATTTTTGTCCATGTTTTTACTATAGTATGCATTTTTTTGTTTCCCACTTATATTTTAATTCTATATATGATCCATATCTTTATTACCTCTATATGTATTTTAAAGTTTTGACTTGTTTTTCCATTTTTTTATTTTATATGTATTTTTTAATTTATTTTATCTTTTTCATTTTTTTTATTTTTTATCATCACTTATTTCATACTTCTTATTCTTCTTATTTATTCCACTAGGTTTTTTGGGTAGCATTAAACACCTAGATATTGAGGCATTTATTTTTGGATATTGCAATAACCTTATTTAACTTTCCTATTTAGAAGGATAGTACCAACCTAACGAGGAGGTGACATGGTCTAAAACAAAAAACTAAGAATTTAATATAGGTAACCTTAGTATATTATATCAAAATTCACCTAGATGAAAGGATAGTGTCAACTCTCATCTTTATGTTTTCCACCCTTCACTGCAATTACATATGGTGTAGGGTTTTAATTAGGATCCATTGACAATCCTTGCCTCAATGTGCCTACTAATGTTCTTAGCTTGATTTATATTGAGTTTAAAATATTTACCATGATGTAAGTTCCAAGCCATATTTCTTTTAATTTTCCCATACTTTTATACTTTTTTACCATATAACAATACCTTATCCCCAATCTAAAATTACTTCACTTTTATATGTCTATCTGCCAAGCTTGTTGATGCCTTTTCTTGGTTATACTCTACTAGGAATATCTTTTCATATATTTTTTTGAGTTCTATCAACCTTTAGTTAATGTTATCTTTCTAACTCATTATAAATGTTATTGCAATTCTAAACTTGGTAATATTTACTCCATTGGCATTACCACTTCTAATCCATATATTAGTTAGAAGGGGCAGTACTTAGTCAATTGCTTGTAAGTAGTTTGGTAAACCCATAATACTACTAGTATCTTGGTATCCCAATATCCAATATATGTATTGCATACCTTTTTTAGTAATTTTTACAACACCTTATTGAATGCCTCAATAATGCCATTTACTTGAGGATGGTAAAGAATGATTCTATGATGTCGGATTAGGAAGTGTTTAAGCAATTCCACAATAATGTTATTGACCAAATTATTACCATGATCACTCATTATGCTCAATGGGAATCCAAACCTAATTATTATGTTTTAATACAATAAATTTTTTTTATTCTTGGTGGTACAATCTTTTATTGGCACATATTTTGCCCATCTTGTTAGTTATTCATTACTAGTAATAATGAATCTTACATTACTCTTCCTTACTATAGGTTTGATGGGTCCTATAAAATCAATTATCCATTTCTCAAATGGATCCAACACCAGAACTAAGTAGAGAGGTATCTTATCTCTAGCATTTAGTTTACCCACCCTTTAGCATATATCACAATTCCTTGTGTATTGATATGCATCTTTAAAAAGTGATGGAAACTATAAGCCTATTAGTAATATTTTTATTTCTTATAGATTCTCTAGATTTGTGTCCTTATATGAATCCATCATGGTATTTCCTTAATATATTATCGCACTCATGTGGTATCTCCAAAACACCTCATCTCTTCCTTTATTATATAGTTCTCCTTTAATTATCATAAAAGGAAACAATTAAATTATCAATATTTTTTTTCTATAGTGTATTTTTTATTAGATAAAATTTGTGAAATACCCTTCATGTCTTTTGATATTTCTTCCATTTAAAAGAGGTGAGTTCAAACACTCTGGATTGCACCCTTGAGGCAAAGATGTTTTAGACTTGCCTCATCTAGCTGATATAATGGAATCACCACTAGGTGTGGGTAGCCTATTAGGTGAGGTAAATCTCTAGTTTTGGGGCTATATTCACTGATGCAACATCTATAATCAACTCCTAAACCTACTTGTCTTTTCAATGAAAATGGAATCTCCTCTACCTAGTCCTTTAAAAACTCTTAGTGAGAACACAAAGATTGATTGCTGACACAATCTCTCCCTCATAGAATCCTAAACATTAGTGTTTCATATTGATGTTTTGATAAATGACTATGACACAAGGATAATGAATGAGAATTCTTGTTCAAGAAACTATCAATCAATTTTCACTATGATCATAAGCATAAATACCTTTACACACCATGTAACCTACATAACCTAATATTACTAACTCCTAGGTGAAAATAATGACTTACAAAGGGAGAATATTCAAAAAATTATGAAAATTATACAAGAATAACACACTATATTACCATCATTAAAATAGTTTGAGTCAATTTTTTTATTATCTCAAAGGTTACAAGATACAATTTGGGCATAACTTTCTCATACCTAGTAGAGGGATCCATACAATGGATTTTGAAGCCCAAGTTATAAAACAAGATGAGAGAGAGAAATAAAATAGATAATTAAATATCACCATTGTTTTAATACATCTCCATCTTTATTTTCAAATTATAAATATAGTGTATGAGACACCACCTTTTAGCCCTCTTCAACCCATTAGTCATGTTTGGTTGATGGTCTTCATGGAGGTGTGGCATAGATATGAAGTGATGGAGGATATTTCAATATTTATTTGACCTCATTAAAGTTATTATCATGCCACCTTGGTCAGCCACTTCTTATCTTGGTAGTTACAATGGTAGAATATGGTCTATCTGGCCTCTGTGGAGCATTAAACAACATACCTCTCCCTTTTCCATGTTGACTAGGTCTAAAACTACCCCATCCTCCATAATTACCATTAAATGTGAATTTTTTCCTCAATTTAATAGGTACAATTATTTTTATGGTACTTTATTCACTCTCTTAACATCCCTCTATGCCAAGAGACATCCTCTTTATTGACTAAATAGGCCTACTAGGTAATTAGGCCTAGTCACTCACTACTAATCACTTGGATGGCCATTAAAATTGCATAGAATATTATGAATGGGTTATTTATCATTATTTATGACTAAAAAATAATCTTACACCTTGATTTAATCCTTTTAGGAAGTGTACACCTATAATTCCTACTCATCTAGGTGACTATGTCATCCTTCACTAGCACCTCTAGACTACCTCTTTGGTTCAGGATTGTAAAAGCACTATTAGGGGTAATATAGTGTATTTTATGGCTTGATAAGTTAAAAAAATATTTCACATCACCATCCCGAATGATATATAATTTTTAATCTAGCTTTGCACCACAAATTCATCATGTAAACTTACAAAAACATGGTGTTCACTATATCCATATAGTTGTTCATATAAATAAATAGCATGAATAGGAACTTATTATATTTTAAGATATTTTATAGGTGTTTCCCAAGCCATTTCAATACATTTGGCTGAATTTACCTCAAGTTTCCCTCCATCAGGTTCTTACCAAGGTTTAGAAAGGGTTTTAGGTAGTTAACATTGTTAAGGATTATTGATAAAGGAAATATCCCTAACCCTCATAATAACACTATAAATATTGATTATTAAGAGCCTAATAATCACCTAGACACATTCAACTTATCCTACAAGTACCAATCATAAAACTATACTCTCTCGAGCTATTTCATAGTTTAAATAATGCTTCCAAGGTGTTTGGGGCTCTTAGTGATGATTCATATAGCTAGGGAGTTTTATGAGGGTATAAATTCTAGGATTATTAGGTTTAAAACCCTTTCCACCTTCCAAAAACTCATTTTGATCCCATGTAAAACCTTAATTAATTTTTAAGTCAAGGATGGTGGCCTCTCAGACTCAAGTATGCATTTTATGATTGCCATGCATTCTTACCATCTATTTATAACCTATAGGTCTTTTCACTCAATAAATATTACTATGAAAATGGATCATGAATCCTCCAAATAATATCTCATTTAAATTCCCTTCCATGCATCATCTTGGTGGAGTTATGAGCTTCAAAAAAGTCCTCGAGTGTAGAGGACTGTGCAAATAGGTTAAGAGATATTTTTAGGCTTTAAGGCCTCCCATAGGTTCATCATTGATTTAAATTACCTCTCACAAGTTTTAGGAAACTTATAACATGTTTCCAAATGTTTTTAAAATTGTAAATGGTCTTCAAAAGGATTTTCAACCTGCTAGTTCATTATGAAGGTTTGTTAGCTTGCTGAGATTCTTGACCCTAGAGGCTTATTTCTTAGATTCTTGGGGTTTCCTCTTGATTACCTGAGCTCAAATTTATGTAAAAACCTAGAAACATCATCACTCATATCCCTAGGGTATTCAATCCTCAAAATATTCCTAAGAAATAAT
The DNA here is from genome assembly GCA_037957365.1 of Torreya grandis. Lineage (NCBI taxonomy): Eukaryota > Viridiplantae > Streptophyta > Pinopsida > Cupressales > Taxaceae > Torreya > Torreya grandis. The sequence continues at coordinate 1,654,839 of JARHVA010003688.1, forward strand.
TTTTTCTTCCAATTTTATGCTTAGGCGTGTGACTACCCATTTAGGCCTTCTAAGCCTAAAATCTTGTCAAGGTTCTTCAATTGATTCAAAAGACAAATCCATATAAATGAATACTATGGAAACTTTGAATTAAAAATAAGATACCTATTTACCATTCCTTCATATTTCATCCATGCATATCTCAAATCATCTCCTATTCTTCTTCATGACCTACTTGTAGGAAATCTAGTAAATTTCCCTAAACTGTGAGTGTAGATATCCTTCTTATGTTTCAAAATTGAGGTTTAACTAAGGAATGACAAAATGATGTATAGGGTACTTTTAATTTAATTTAACCATCTATTCTTCAACCCAAACCATGTTCTACTCATCTTTGCCATCTCAGCTCTGCCTTTTCATGGCTGGCTTGTAGGTCAATTTGGGTTTTTGACTGTGTGTAAGAGGTGGGTATTCCTTTTCATTTTACCTATTGGACATGGTAATGTTTAGGAATGGTTAGGATTTTTTATATATTTATTATTACTTCACTACACCATATTAACCTTGAAAATAATTAAAAAACCTCTTATTCTCCTTAATATTTCAAGACAAACCTGTATGTGTGGATATAGGACTTTTAGACTTAACTAGGCTTATAAATCCTTATATATTATTTAGTCACATTAAAAACATGGGAATAAAAATATCATACCATCCACTTAAAATGAAACACACTCATCATTTCAACTCTTCAATACTTCAACAATCAGCCTCCTCTTCTAATCATCCTAAGTAGACCTACAGGTGCATGGTAGAATTCTTGATCTTAGATGTTGAAGTTTGAAGGTGGATAAGATGAATTTCTTGGGTAGGTTTCACATAGCTCATCTACTCTATTATGACCTTTTAAATCTTTTTTTATGAATTAAATTAATTCAAACTAGATTTAATCGACCATAAAAACTTAATTTAAAACACATAAACCAGATTTTAAATGTTTAAAATCAGATTTCACTATGCACTAATTGCATTACAAAATAAATTCCTCAAATCATAGTAAATGAAATAATTAAATAGTAATAAATACCATAACATAGATATATCATGGTTCACACAATATGGGCTACATCCACCAAAAAAATCTTCAATAAAATTAATGACAAAGAACCTCTTAGATTGATTAAAATTCTCCTCCAAAATTCACACAAGAATTCTTTGAATTTCTGATCCAAATGTGAAATCTATCAGAAATTCTCCACAACATGCTCTACCACACCTATACCTGTATAATAAAATATGATAAGAAATTATACCACACCCTGTAAAAAAACACAGTACCCTACAAAGTCATACCACACTTGCATATATAAAAAATGGGGATAAATCTACCAAACAAAGAGAAAATACATCATTTTTATCCAAGATAAGAATTATCCAAAAGGAAACACCCAATCTCCACCTAGTCATGCTTATCCAAAAGCCCACCTAAGGAGGAACACACCATCCTTATCTCTCCTCCACAAAAGTCTCTCACAACTTTCAAGGAGATAACAACTAACTTCACAAAACATGGCAGTCAATCCTACTTCCACAAAACATGGAAGTCAACATAGAAAATAGATATCTAACAACTAACTCCATAAAACATGGAATACATAAAAATAAGAAAAATATCTAAGAATATTCCACTCACATGGAAGCAAGGTTATATAAAAGGTGGAGTGGGTAAAAATGTGCTCCCCACTTTTTTGGAGCTCTCTAAGTCCCCAAAATATACCACCATGGTCATTTGATAGCACCAAAGGGTTCCACACTCAACAATCTCTCACTTGGAAACCATTTCTCCTGAATAAAATCTATCATTGCTCCATGACCACTAAGGATAACTAAATCTAAACATATCCTCCACATGTCCAATGTGACCACCTTGGTCATCATATCCATAGGACTCTGGCTAGTATGAATCTTCTCAAGATTCACCAAATTATCCTCCAAATCTATCTTGATGAAGTGATAGTTTAACTAAATGTGTTTTGTCCTTAAGTGGAAAGTAGATTTCTTTTCTAAATGAATATCATGTTGACTATCACTATGTAGTCTCCTAAATTCCTTCTCATACCAAAAATTTCAAAACTATTATAACCAAATAATTTCCTTGCTAGCCTCTGTGGCAACAACATACTATACCTCTATGGTTGACAAAGCCACAAACTTCTATATCCTAGAAATACAACTAATAATATTACTCCTATTATCAATATCCCCTACCATATTTAAGTCTACATAACCATGAAAAGTGGTATCTGATACACCATAACATAATACAACATCCATGGTTCCTCTCAAGTACCGAAGAATCCATTTCACTGTTTGCCAATGCTAATAGCCAGGATCACTCATATACATGCTCATAACTCTCATTACATGGGTAATATTCAAACTAGTACAAACCATGGCATACATAAAACTAACAATTACCAATGAGTAAGGTACATTGGACATCTTAAAATTTTAAACCTCCATCTTGGGACACTACTCCTTTGATAATCTAAAGTGTTCTACCAAAGGAGTAGAAATAGATTTAGCATCCAACATGATAAACCTTTCCAATACTTTCTTCACATAATTTTATTAGGATAAAATTATCTTCTTCTCCTTTCTATCATGATTAATCCTCATACTAAGTATTTTCTTCGCTATACCCAAATCCTTCATAGAAAAGGAGTCACTAAGATGTTTCTTAAGTATATGAATATGTTGTAAGTTCTTCCTACAACTAACATGTCATCTATATACAAGCATAATATGATAAAATAACCATCATGAAAATGTTTTATTTACATTTAATGATTAGAATTACACCTTTGATAACCTTATTCTAACAAAAAATAGTCAAAATTTGTATACCATTAGCATGGAGCTTGTTTTAGGCCATACAAGCTCTTCTTTAGTCTACACACACAATTCTCCTTCCCTTTGACCTCATATCCCTATGGCTACTCTATATACAACTCTTAATTCAAATCACCATGAAGAAAATAATTTTTCATATTTAACTATTCTAAGTGCAAATCCTCAACTACAACTAAACCATTAACAATCCTAATAGAAGTCATTTTTACAACAAGTGAAAAAATCTCATCAAAATCAATACTTAGTTTTTGTGTAAACCCCTTAACCACCATTATAGCCTTATACCTTTTTCTCCCTTTATCTTATTCTTTTATTCTGTAAATCCAATAAGAAAATAATAAACATTCTTACTAGGCCAAGCTTGTTTAAGAATTCCTCCATCCAAAGGCATAGAAGGTCCTCTGTTAATCAAGATAAACTACCATGTTAACTGATTCTACCCAAAACTATAAAGGCAACCCTACATGTAGCCTCATACTCTTGGCACATTTTATTATTATTCTATTCATCCTACCCCATTCTACTATAGAGTTCTTGAAACTATCTTTTGCCTATAGATTCCATTGTTAGAACAATAATCAAAGAAAACATTACTACAGTACTCACCTCTATTATATGATCTAAGACATTCCAATTTGAGACCTATTTCATTCCCAACCAAGGCTTTCCACTTCTTAAAAGTGTCAAATACATTAGATTTCCTTTTAATGCAATAAACCCAAACTTTCCTAGTTGCATCATCAATAAAAGTGACATAATAATTAGAACCACCAATAAAAGATACCTAAGCTGGTCCCCATACATCTAAATAAACCAACTCTAACTTATGTTCTTTTTTTGTGGGTCAAACTTTTAGGAACTTAACTCACTTTTTTTTCCCATACACACAATCCTCACAGAAGTCTAAATCAATTTATTTTAATCTAGGAAACTTGTATTTTAAGATCTCCATGCCCTTATGGCTCATATGACTAAGCATGTAGTTCCACATAGTTGCATTTCCTTTTACAACAACTAAATCACAAGAATCAAAAACACTATTCAATTATAAAGCACCAACTTTCTTACCTATTGTAACCACAGGATCACCTTTGGTAACTTTCCAAGAATCTATAGTAAACATTACAAAATAGCCCTCACTACCTAGTTTCCCCACTAAAATCAAATTCCATCTCAACATAGGCACATGTATAACATCCTTAAGTATCCATGTGTTTCCATTATCCATTTTTACTTGAACACAACCTTTCCCTACTATCTCACATGGTCATCATCACTGAGATAAAAATGTCCCAAATTTTCCTATACATAGTTAGTAAAATAATTCGTATGTGGGGTGGCATAAAAAGAAACACCTAAATCTAATACCCAAGACTCAAAAAATTATCCAAAGTAAGAATTAAGTCATCCTAACATGATTTACTTGATGTCACATTTACCTCATTTATTTTTCCTTGTTGGCATTATTATCTTGAAGTGACCAACAATTTTTCTTTGAGTGTCTATTCTTCCCATAATGCCAGCATATCATCTTGGCTCTAGATCTATATTTAGATATACCCTTTGAATTTACATGGTTACCTCTACTCTTATCCTTTTTCCTCCCTCTAGTTTTAATAAACAAATCATTACCTAAAGATGATTCACTAGTTTTCTTCCTTCACATTTCCTCACTAAGAATCACACCTACAACATCCTTCAAATTTAAGCTTCCCTTGGTATGGATTGCATTACTCATAGCCATAACCAAGCTATCTCAACTATCAAGTAAAGAACACAAAATAAAAAAATCTATAGCTTCATCATTAAACTTAATTCCAATATAAGAGATTATACTTTCAACCATATTAAAATCATTTAAATGACTAGCAATAGAACCATTCTCATACATTTTCATATTAAACAATATTTTCATAAGCAATATTTTATTTGAAGCATAGGGTTTCTCATATGATTTTCCAAGTTTATCCATGATATCTTTTGTAAATTTCTCATTTGAAATTTTAAATGCAATAGAAGATGCAAGGCATAACCGTATGGCTTACAATGCCTTCCTATCAAGTAATGTTCAATATGCATCACTCATGGCTATAGGTTGTCCTTATTTCCCCTCCAAGGGAAGTTAATGTTCCTTCTGATACAAGTAATCTTCCATTTTCATTTGACACAATCCAAACTTTTTTCCATCAAATTTCTTAACTCTGAATCTGATCTCTTCTCCCATAGCTCACACTCAAGCTAATAACTCTTTATTTTAATTACCACTTCAACAAAAAACACCACCAAAGCTCTAATACCAATTTTTAGGAATTAAATGAATTTAAAATATATTTAATCCACCATAAAATATTAATTTAAAACACATAAACTAGATTTTAAATGTGTAAAATAAAATTTCACTATACACTACTTGAATCACAAAATCAATTCCTCAAATCATAGTAAATGAAAGCATTAATGGAGAAAATAAAAATAGCAATAAATACCATAACATAGATATACCATGGTTCACCCAATGTGGGATACATCCACCAAGAAATTCCTCAATAAAAATAATTACAAAGAACCTCTAATAGAGATTAAAAATCTCCTCTAAAATTCACACAAGAATTCCCTAAATTGATGATCCAAATATAAAATCTATCAACAATTCTCCACACACATGCTCTGCCACACCTGTACCTATATAATAACATACCAAAAGCTATTATACCACACCCTGTAAATAAACACATCATCCTAAAAAGTCACACCACACTTTTATATATACAAAATGAGGATAGATCCACCAAAAAAGGAGAAATACACCATGCTTATCCAAGATAAGCATTATCCACAAGGAAACACCCATCCTCCACCTAGTCATGCTTATCTAAAATCCCACCTAAGGAGGAACATGCCATCCTCATCTATCCTCCATAAAATTCTCTCACAAGTTTCAAGGAGATAAAAAATAACTCCACAAAACATGGAAGTCAATTACACTTCCACAAAACATGGAAGTCAACATTTAAAATAGATATCTAAAAACTAACTCCACAAAACATGGAAGGCATATAAATTTAAGAAATATATAAGAATATTCCACTCACATGGAAGCAAGGTTCCATAAAAGGTGGAGTGAGGAAAAATGCACTCCTCACATTTGTGGATCTCTCTAAGCCCCAAAAATGTATCACCATGGTCATGTGATATCCCCATGTGGCTCCACATTCAACAGTTTCCACACTTCAATGACCCTCAAACCCAAAAGACAACTTTCATTTTAAATAGGTCTATGTATGAAAAACAAATTATGTTTTCAAGGCTAAAGTAAGTTGGATTTGGTCACCTTATCCTAACATTTATTAAGGTATCTTTATATCTCATACATCTTCTCCATTGATTCAAGCCTCAAACTCACTATTAAACATTGTATTTCCCTTTCAAGTTTGAAGACCAACCTTGAAGCCTTGAGCAGGCCTATATGTGGTAGGTGGGTTGGGTGATTATAAACATGAGAGAGTATTGAGGTCAACATCTCCCATTTTTAAAAAATGATGACCCTTATTTAAATTTTGCAAATTATGTTATAAATTAGGACTTCAACTTGATCAAAGTGCATTATTAAATATCATGTGTTGATTTAGCTTACATTGACATGCCAACACATAAGCTTCATTTTATCTTATCTAATGTTCCTAACATTTGGCCCATGTTTTTCATCTTGTAAGATCAATGGATATTTATTATAATGAACAAATGTTCATGGGTTTATTCTTAAATTTTAATTTTGCCCTCAATTGGTTAAATAATATGGTCCCATTTGAGTCATTATGTTCACATTTAGTCCTTAATTGATAAGTTGAATCCAAGTTTAAACAACGTTAAAAACCTTACTCTAAATTACTTTAGCCTAAATTCTTATTAAAATGGATTCATATTTTTGATGAATCACTTTATTCCATCTTAGTCTTAGTTTAATTTTAGCCTATATTTTGATTGAGTTTATTAATTCATTAAAACTTTAAACTAAGATTTATGCTAAGTCTTTATATGTCCCAAACACTTATTATTTAATTAAATTGTTTGTAAGTATGAATTAAATGTAAGGTTTCAAAGTGTTAAAACCTCACTTGATCAAATCAAGAATCAATGACATATAAGTGATCACCCAAAATCAATAATTCAAAATCCCCAAGATCAACATCGATGGTGTGTATTCTTACATATAAATTTTGATCAATGATCTACATTGAAGACTAAGGTCAATAAGTCAACATCAAAGATCAACAATACATGTTCAAATATGCAGATAGAGATCTAATGGTGAGAATGAAGTTAGATGTCAAAGGATCCAAATATCAAACATGATGGTGATAAGTTTCACAATCATGGTGAATGTTTAGCAGATCAATGATATGTGTTTGATCATGAAAATCAAAGATCAATGATGCACGTTCAAATATGTAAATAGATATTGATGGTACAAATTGAGAAAATAATTCAACAAGACCATATTGAATGTAAGTCTACCACATGGCATAAAATCATTAACTAGATGGAGAATCTTAGTAGCATACATAAAAGAAATGTGGGGCTACCAAGTGTCATAATCTTGGAAGCCTAGATCAAAATTCAATGGCAAACATTGAAAGTCAAGGCTAGGAAACCCTTGAGGAGATCAAAAGAGTGAATTTGATCAAATTTATAGGGGGCACAAGATGAATACATGTGTATAAAGTTACAATATTCATATTTTAAAGATAAATAAATGTCATGGCAAAGAGATACCACATAGGTAGATGTCTCATATTGAAATATTTTGTGGACCCAAGTATGCGAAGGTATAAATATATGATCAAAATATAATTTGGGTTACCAAATCAAAAATTTCAAATATGTATGCTTCCATTAAATCTTAGTTAAACCTTCTAAAAACCCTTATGCATACAAAAAATCCCTAAAATTTTTGATGTTTTCATTAGTTTGAACCAAAAGAGAGAGATTGATAGTCAAAACTATTCAAAGAGTGTAACCAAATAGCTAAAAGTGTTGAATTATCATTCACAAGGGGAAATTTTAATAATAATCATAGAAATGGTAACCGATAGACATATTTTTAATAAAATGGTTGAATTATATTTGTCATCAGATATGGAGGGTAGAGTTTTCAAAGATACAGAGTTCATAGCTTCTTCACTAAATACAGGAGACAATAATTGCTTGAACTTGTTCAGGACCATAGAGAACAAATGAATTTTAACCAAGGAAGAGGAGAATCTACTTTTAGTGAAGATATTATATGATTACATCATGTAAATTTAGCTTATAGGACTCCATTATGCTACCATCAAGCTAGAGGTATTGTACTACATCAACATCCTTAGTCTTATTTTTAAAGATGCTAAAATCGATAAACATATGCTTATCCATGAACCTAGTTTGAGAGAAATATTATATATATCCCCTATTACCTTCAAATATTATTAAAAACAACCTAGGATATAAATATACCTCACTTCCATTAATGCATGATCCTAGAAACATGCCATGGAGGTATCCTAGTGAAATGGTTAGAAGCTAGTAACAAGTTCATTGTATATCCTAATAAGAAAATCCATGTGAGCCAATTCAGAATAGAATTCATAATGTTTATTACCAATTTAAAAAAATTATATGGATTTTCACATACTACACATGTGAAACCTATATGGGTACCTATTTTATATTTCATTATTAAGGAAGTGGTAGTACCTCCTTTAGGAGAAATCATTAGAATTTCATTAAGTAGGAAGATTTTTGGGATTATAAAAAATAAGAGGATTGAGTTCTTCATGATGTCATATTTTATAGATTCCTTGTGTGCCATAACCAAAATCCCTAATCAAATACAGTGGTCCCCCAATGTTACCCAAATTATGTCCCAATATTATTCAAAGTTATATATTTACAAATGTAGAGACCATATCCAATTCATATGTGACTATGTATATCCTTCTTTGAGACAATCCATTAATGGTCTTCCCATGATGAGGATAAATCCTTTAGTTAAGAATTACATTGATATAATGGAATATATTTAGCTATACCCTGATTGCATAATTATCAAAATAGAGAGAACCCAAAGTACCCGCTAAAATTTTTAGTACACATGCTAGATAAGTTGGTAGAATAGGAAGTAGCATACCAATTTTTAAATGGAAAAGATGGGATATACAAGACCAAGAGAAATTAATTCTCCATGATTTTCTGATTACAATTGGTAGAACCACTTTCAAACAATGTGACTAAATTGAAGTAACTTCAAAATATGGGCTTTATTTTAATTTGTAGATAGATGACCATAGATAGTAGGATCCCAATGGTAGGGTAAAGGAGCATTTAAAGAGCAAAGGTATTATGGTTGTGCATTATGAACATGAACATAATGCATTTTAATTTAGTAAACTAAGGTAGCCACCTATTATGAAGTTGTTAGAAGGCTAAAAGAACATAATATAAAGCTTGAATCAAGATTGTAGAGAGATCAGAAGATGAAAGATAGATGGCAACTTGGTCCTATACAGTATCATTTGGTGGATGTTGGTCCTTTTAGGCTTCCCACAATTGATATACAAATAGAGCATAGGCCTAAATAAAGGATACTAGGAGAATTTATTTCAATCTCTTTAGCCCCTAAATATTTTGGAATAGTAGAACAAGGTTTACCTCAATAAGAGGAAATTCACATGATGGATTTATATCCACAAGAATCTCTTGAATATGTATTTAGAATTATATCCATGACATATGAAATTGACACACGTGTAGAGGAGGAAAATGTTGAGGAAGCCAAATATGAAAATGGAAAAGAGAATTCATTAGACTTATTGATTATTGATCATCCCAAAAGGAATGTTGAGATTGTAATTACCTCAAGGGCAAAGAAATCAAAAATGGCTATCATTAAACATTTGAAGGACATCAATCTATTTAGTGAAGAGGACCCAATCTACAGACTAGCTATACTTTAATGGTTCATCTATGAACTAAGGATGGATAATCTTTCTACTCCCTATCAACCATGGGCTATAGTAAAGACTATAGACATCCCTTTACAACAAGAGTTAAAGCCTTAGATAATATCATTATAAAATGAAGAAGAAAAGAGGTTTGTTAATTTAAATCCATCATTATTATATTCATAATTAGAGGTTCCAATCATGCATATGGTCCAGTCTTAAGTGGGAGTTAGGTATGAACTAGTTACTATTGGCATACAAGGAGTGACTGAGATAGTTATCATAGAGGAAGGTTAGGAGGTTTTACACCAAAAGGTTAAGGCTTTGGTTCACCTAACTAATAATAGGGAATAGAGACTATGAGAAGACCCCATATTTGAAATGTTCTAGAGCTATCCTTGTCCTAGTCAAAAAGGCTAGAGGCTACCATCAAAAGGCTAAAATAAGAGATTAAAATATTAGAAGAATAATTTATTTTGTCAGTACCTGTAGATATTGTTAATAGTTTTGAAACAATTCTCTTTGATATATTCAATTATTTTAAGGAAATAAGGTACAAATTAGACATGGTAAGTAAACAACATGCCATGACTCTAATGAATCCAATCAAGGGAAAGGCTTAGATAAGAAGATAAAGGCATTGATCAAGATTATAATGTAAAATTAGATCCTAAAATTTAAAATGGTCAACCCATCACACTTAAATATGGTTATGATAATCTTGATGGCAAAAATTAGGGACATAAATAAGTGGTCAAACGGAATTAAAAGTCTTTCAGGGGAATTCAAACAACTAGAGGATAGAATGATATGGATATTAGGAGGTTTGATTAAGGATCCAACCATCCCTAGTCAAATAGGCCTAATAACTGATAAATAATTCCAGCAGAGAGCTTCTAAATTCATCCAACATGTCAAGAATAGAAGCAAATGCACCACATGGGTTGATAACAAATTTTTCTCGGACATGATATTTTCATCAAATGAGAATATTGGTAATTATAGAAACATCAAGGAATCCATCAGTAGAATCAATGAAATCTTTAAATATTTAGCAAGACAAATATAGGATTTATTCATAGAGCCAATCATCAATCTTAGGTTAATTGATGAACAATATGAAAAATTCATGAAGATTTTGGAACAAAAATTAAGGGCTATATCTGTAGGGGAATTTAAAATTCAATAGGGTTGACTTAGAATATTCTTTTGTATCAAAATCATGTAAATCATTTTAAAAGATTATACTATTTTATAAAAACATGTGCAATGTGTAACATACATGGCTTATAGGTTAGTCACATTATAAAAGTGTCATTAATATTAGAATATGTGTAAGAGGACATCTATTCTTGACACTTGTTTGATTGCCATTTGATAATGACTAACCAACATACCTCATAGGTTGCTCTTTCAACCTATAAAAAGGGGTATTGTCATTAGAAAAAGAAGAGGATGTTTTGAGGAAAAAATTATTTTGTAAATTTTGGAGAAATTAATACAAGCAAGAGAATTCTATGAATATTATCTCATTTTGTTTGTTTGTTTGTTATCATGGTTTCTTCCTCAAATCTATATTTTGATGTTTAGATTTGAACTAATTTTATGAATTTTAGATGTGCATGTAATAATGCATTGTTGTTAATTTGAGCTTTACTCTAGGTTGACTAAAATTTATTATATTCTTTTTAATATCATTGATTTTCTAGAATATGTGTAGACACAATTTTCTTGTTTAAAGTAAATCTTTAAAGTGAATCTAATATTTAATTTGCATGTTTTCAAATATCCTTAAACATTTACCTACTATATGATAAGATCTGTACTATTTGGTAATTTCATGTCATGTGTTGGTTTGAAGATTCATATATTTGATGAAATTATAGTTTTGTCAAGATGTCTAAACTAAGAAACAAAAATATCTCTTTTTACCTTACCCTCCCTATTTTCTCAATTTAGATCAAATCATTGTAGTTTACATTTTCATTGTTAACATTCAGACTAGATTAGAGTTTAGAGTTTCGATTCTGATCATTATTCATTAGAATTAGCTGAAATAACATTCATATTTCACAAAATGTTTTGACCATGATTGCTTCCAATAACCACTTGCATTATCATTTTGTGAAATAGTCAAATAGCTTGGTTTTTACTCAACCATAGATCTCAATAAAATCACAACCAATAACTCATACAAAATATTCTTTGAATCATGAAATGAGAAGTGTTTTCAACAATAATTAAAAACTTTGATATATTTACATGCATGCATAGGTAGGAGAAATGGTGCTAGAAGGAGGGCCTGATCTAAATATTTATGCATCTAAAGTATTTTGAGCTGATTTTAGTGAATTTTGTTTAAAGATCAGTTGATCCTTTACATATTTGTGCTTTTATTATATTAAATTTATAAATATCATTGATATTCAAGGTTTTAGACAAATATTTAGGCTTATTTATCTAAATAAATTTATTCTTTAAATATTTATGCAAAATTATTACAAAGGTTGCTTAAGCTTTGTGAATATGACATGCTTAAGTTTAACAATAATAATTTTCTTCAAATATCATTAATATTCACAAGTTTGGATGTATGTTTAAGCTAATACAATTAAATATAGTCATTGTTTGAAATATTTGTATGAATTTATGAAAATTTTATTTGAACTTAGAAATCTAATCATACAAATCTACTTATTGCTAAGAATTGAACCGTTATTTGCAAAAATCTGAAGGCTATTTATCTTTGGAAAGATAAAATTTCTACATTGTATTTTGAATAGGAATTAGATTTTACAAGTTGGAACTACCATGAATAATAACTAGGTCAAGGTCTGAGACAAGGCTACCTCTTCTTTCCTTATAAATTCATAAGAAAACAAGAGCAGATAAAGGTAAATGTAGAGTTTCTAAATGTCAACCTACTTCACATATTTTTTTTAATTTTCAATCCTTATCAAGATATGGCTTAATTAGCTAGATCTTATATCAAATTCCATAGTCAGGTACATGACTTACCAATAAATTTAGAGAAATATTTACCTTCATTTAGTCCTACAGGCATTGTTACTACTAAAGAACACATCAAGTCCTTTAAATTTGCCTTAAGATTGTTAAATATTATTCATGAAGATGTGTCTTGTAGGTTGTTTCCTTTTACCTTTAGATATGAGTCATATGATTAGTTTATTAATATTCTTGAAAATTTCATCAATTGGAATGATTTTAACATCTATTTCATTGATTAGTTTGGAAAGATCATCAGTCCCTATATTTTATATCAATAGTTCACTACGGTAAAGAGAGATTCAAATGAAACCATTAGATCTTTCAATGCTAGATTTCAAAATATGTTTAGTAGAATTATAAATCCCTATAATCTTGATGAAATTTTAGATTTAGATATTTATAAGGATGTTTTATATCCAATGACTTCTATGTTTCTAAAGAGATCTGTTGGAGCCATAAATACATTAGCTTTGGCCTATGCTAAATCTATGAAAATTGGTGATCAAATGAAACCCCAAGGTCAATTAGCATAAGTTATTCTTAATATCAATCCTAATTTTTCTATATTTAATGTCATCCCAAATTATAATCATAACATGCCTACTTTGAATCAAACTCTAGTTTTAAACCAGTTGCCTTTAAGTAATGCTCATCCTGGTTAGAACCTAGAATTGGTAAATAACTCTAAAAGTGGATCTCATCCATAAGATCAATGAGCTATGGTGCTAATAGTTATTAATAGTACTCAATTACTCCATAATCTAAATCCACCTAAGAATGAAAATGACTCCATATTGAAAATGGTTCAAAAACTAAGCATTAATTTTCTTCAGTTACAAATATAGGTAGGTAACACTAGGGATAATTCCAATAGAAACTATTCTTATCATAAGTTTAAAATATCTATGAATAGGTTTCACAATAGAATAAATAAAAATAATAATGAGTTATCTAAAACTAAGAACATACCTACAATAAATATTTGTGATGTAGCTTTAACTAATTATTATAGGGTTCATAACACTATAAAACATGGTGAATTAGACTGTATAAATTTTTGTAATGCTTTTGAATTATTTTGAGATGAATTGGATACATTTGAAGTTGTCCCTAATAAAGATAATATTGTACAGACATATAGATCTTTAGAGGCATCCAACTATTTTGAAATAAATATTGTGGTAGAAACCTTTGATTTTCCATTTAATATGAGAATGCACCTGAAGACACTCTAGAGGAGATTCATGATTTTCAATAGTATCTGAAGAAGACTTATCCATTAAGGAATAAATAACAAAATAAATCAATGACAAGTTCTACTCCACCAAAAAAAATTGACACTCCTCTTGATCCCAAAGTAGATAACAATATAGAACCTTTAAAGGGAAGTGACACTAGAAATAATGTTGATTTATCTATTTCTTGTACCAGGAGTGGGTATAACATAGCAGAGGATATGAAGAAAATTAAAGTTAATATCACATTACATGAATTGACTTAGATAACTAAATAGAGAGACTTTTTGCTATAATCTTTAACTAAAGAACCTAGTAAATCACAAAAACCTACAAATGCAAATGCAGTAATGTATAAGAATAAAATAGAGGTTCCACTTTTGTTACTAATAGTTAGAGTTTTTGGTAAAAACTTGCATAATTGTCTATTAGATTCATGTGCCTCTACAAATATTATGGCAGTAGGTTTTTATGAAAATCTTGGTTTAACTCTTATTAAGTATAATAGAGTAGTGACTCAATTAGACAAAGGTTTAACATAGTAGAAGATATGAAGAAAATTAAAGCTAATATCACATTACATGAATTGACTTAGATAACTAAATAGAGAGATTTGTTGCTATAATCTTCAACTAAAAATCCTATTAAATCACAAAAACCTATAAATGCAAATGCGGTAATGTATAAGAATAAAATAGAGGTTCCACTTTTTTTACTAATAGTTAGAGTTTTTGGTAAAAACTTGCATAATTTTCTATTAGATTCATGTGCCTCTACAAATATTATGCCAGTAGGTTTTTATGAAAATCTTGGTTTAACTCCTATTAAGTATAATAGATTAGTGACTCAATCAGACAAAGGTTCAACATACCAGAGGATATGAAGAAAATTAAAGCTAATATCACATTACATGAATTGACTTAGATAACTAAATAGAGAGACTTGTTGCTTTAATCTTTAACTAAAAAACCTAGTAAATCACAAAAACCTACAAATTAAAATGTAGTAATGTATAAGAATAAAATAGAGGTTCCACTTTTTTTACTAATAGTTTGAGTTTTTGGTAAAAACTTGCATAATTGTCTATTATATTCATGTGCCTCTACAAATATTATGCCAGTAGGTTTTTATTAAAATCTTGGTTTAAATCATATTAAGTATAATAGAGTAGTGACTCAATTAGAAAAAGGTTTAACATAGTAGAGGATATGAAGAAAATTAAAGATAATATCACATTACATGAATTGACTTAGATAACTAAATAAAGAGACTTGTTTCTATAATCTTTAACTAAAAAACCTAGTAAATCACAAAAACCTACAAATGCAAATGCGGTAATGTATAAGAATAAAATAGAGGTTCCACTTTTGTTACTAATAGTTAGAGTTTTTGGTAAAAACTTGCATAATTGTCTATTAGATTCATGTGCCTCTACAAATATTACACCAGCAGGTTTTTATGAAAATCTTGGTTTAACTCCTATTAAGTATAATAGAGTAGTGACTCAATTAGACAAAGGTTTAACATAGCAGAGGAGATGAAGAAAATCAAATCTAATATCACATTACATGAATTGACTTAGATAACTAAATAGAGAGATTTGTTGCTATAATCTTCAACTAAAAATACTAGTAAATCACAAAAACCTACAAATGCAAATGCGGTAATGTATAAGAATAAAATAGAGGTTCCACTTTTTTTACTAATAGTTAGAGTTTTTGGTTAAAACTTGCATAATTGTCTATTAGATTCATGTGCCTCTACAAATATTATGCCAGTAGGTTTTTATGAAAATCTTGGTTTAACTCCAATTAAGTATAATAGAGTAGTGACTCAACTAGACAAAGGTTTAACATAGCAGAGGATATGAAGAAAATTAAAGATAATATCACATTACATGAATTGACTTAGATAACTAAATAGAGCGACTTGTTGCTATAATATTTAACTAAAAAACCTAGTAAATCACAAAAACCTACAAATGCAAATGTAGTAATGTATAATAATAAAATAGAGGTTCCACTTTTTTACTAATAGTTAGAGTTTTTGGTAAAAACTTGCATAATTGTCTATTAGATTCATGTGCCTCTACAAATATTATGCCAGTAGGTTTTTATGAAAATCTTGGTTTAACTCCTATTAAGTATAATAGAGTAGTGACTCAATTAGACAAAGGTTTAACATAGCAGAGGATATGAAGAAAATTAAAGCAAATATCAAATTACATGAATTGACTTAGATAACTAAACAGAGAGACTTGTTGCTATAATCTTTAACTAAAAAACCTAGTAAATCACAAAAACCTACAAATGCAAATGTAGTAATGTATAAGAATAAAATAAAGGTTCCACTTTTTTTACTAATAGTTAGATTTTTTGGTAAAAACTT
Source organism: Torreya grandis (assembly GCA_037957365.1). NCBI lineage: Eukaryota > Viridiplantae > Streptophyta > Pinopsida > Cupressales > Taxaceae > Torreya > Torreya grandis. The sequence continues at coordinate 1,671,346 of JARHVA010003688.1, forward strand.
GCATAATTGTCTATTAGATTCATGTGCCTCTTCAAATATTATGCTAGTAGGTTTTTATGAAAATCTTGGTTTAACTCCTATTAAGTATAACAGAGTAGTGACTCAATTAGACAAAGGTTTAACATAGTAGAGGATATGAATAAAATTAAAGATAATATCACATTACATGAATTGACTTAGATAACTAAATAGAGAGACTTGTTGCTTTAATCTTTAACTAAAAAACCTAGTAAATCACAAAAACCTACAAATTAAAATGTAGTAATGTATAAGAATAAAATAGAGGTTCCACTTTTTTTACTAATAGTTTGAGTTTTTGGTAAAAACTTGCATAATTGTCTATTATATTCATGTGCCTCTACAAATATTATGCCAGTAGATTTTTATGAAAATCTTGGTTTAACTCCTATTAAGTAGAATAGAGTAGTGACTCAATTAGACAAATCTAGAGTTAAAGTGATTGTTGAATTATTAAATGTGCATATAAAGCTTGCTTTAGAACCAAGACTACAAAAATTTATTGATATTCAATTAGTTGACATTTCAAATTCTTATGGGATGTTGCTTAGCAGAGATTGGACCAAATATTTAAATGGATACATGTTAGTTGATTACTTTCATATATGGTTACCATGTATGGGATTTTCTAATCAAATTTGGATTGAAATGGAACCAAAGATGAAGCATATGATCACTAAATATAATATAGCTAATGAAAGGGTCAATCTGGTTAATCATAATTTATGGGTTTACACCCTTGACACTCCTTAGGTATATAATTCTAAATAATCTCATGTTATTCTTGGACTTTTGAAATTATATGTTGATGGTGATAGATGCAAATCTAGGTATGGAGTAGGAGTAGTTTTAATCAATCCCATTGGAAAAGAATATAATGTTTCTTACAAACTTCAGCTTCCTTGCACCAATAATTTGGTAGAGTATGAAGTATTGATATTAGGATTACAATTTTTTATTAAACACAAGGTTAAATAACTAGTAGTATATGGTGATTCTGAACTAGTAGTCAATTAGGTCAAAAGTAAATATCAATATCATTGTCTTATCTTAAGAAATACAAGTTTAGAGTATGGGACTTCATTGAGTATTTTGATGCTTTCAATATTGTTTCAATCCCTAGAGAAGAAAACTAGTATGTTGATGAACTATCTTCACCTATAGCTAAAATAATGCCAAAACAAGATTCCCAAAGGCTTAAAATTGAATTGGTCCCATGTCCCTTTATACCTAAAAATATTAATCATCTATAAGTGTTTACTAATGACCATTAAAACATTGAATTCATGAACAACTCAGGAGTGTTTGAGTCTCATATTATTGATGAGGTCAATGAGAAATCTCTTGATAGTAATAAAATTGATGAAAAGATAATACAACTAAATGATAACAAGATTCTCAAAGGCATGATTTCCTTGGAAAGAATATTTGACAAAGATAAGCTAGTTTAAACTGCTAAAGTTCCCAAAGTGAATGGGAAGAATTATAATTTAGATGACATAGGAACTCAAGGTCAACTTTAGTTACTAAAACTTGGTATAGCATGAACAAATGTAGAGTCTAGAAATGATATAAATTTATTGACCAAGTACAAGGATGTTAATTGATGGTCTTTTTAATACTTTACTATATTTGATCCTTGAGTTATCACCCATACAATTCCCTTGAAAGAGGCTTGTAAACCATTCAAGTAGAAGCAAAGACTAGTTAATATTGTTTTGGAACAATTGATTTATAAAGAGGTCAATAAATTATTAGATGCAAAAATAGTTTTTCTAGTTAGACATTCTACTTAGGTAGCTAATCTAGTACCACTTAGAAATAAAAATGAAGAGATTAGATTATGCACAAACTTTAGAAACTTGAGCAAATATTTGAAAAGGATAATTATCCTTTATCATCCCTTGACTAGGTCATTCAAATTGTTAGTGGTGTTGACATGATGTCTTTCCTAGATGGTTTTTCAAGTTACAAACAAGTACTTGTTAATAAGGAAGATAGAATGAAGACTGCATTCACAATAAATGCGACATATTTGCTTACAAGAGGATTCTTTTTAGACTCATCACTATATGAGCTACATTTCAAAGAGCTATGGACTATGCCTTTAAAGTTCTCATAGGTAAATGTATCATTATATATATGGATGATCTAAGTGTGTTTTCTAAGAACAAGGAAGATCACATAATGTATTTATAACAAGTATTTAAACATTGTTGAAAGTATGAAATTTCCCTTAACCCTAATAAAAACATATTTTAATTGATTGAATGGAAATTTCTAGGACATGTGATAACTAGAGATGGGATTTATATAGATCCAGATAGACTCAATGTTATATCTAAAATAAAGACCCCAAATAGGAGAAAATAGCTAAAGTCTTTCTTTGGGAAGATCAATTTTGTAAGTAAATTCATTTTTGGTTTTACAAATATTGTGAAACCATTCGATGACATGATAAAGAAGGATATAAATGTAGAATGGAATGAATAAATGAATAAATCCTTCAAGGATATCAAGGAATAAATATGATAGGCACTTGTGTTGATAAGTCCTAACTTTACAAAAGATTTGTATCTTTATTCTTTTGCTTCTAAACATACTATAGCAGTTGTATTAACATAGAAAATTGATAAATGTGATCATCCAATTGCATTTATGAGCACTAAATTAAAAAAATATGAGTTAAATTATTCCCTAGTTTATAAATAAGCATTTGATTTAGTTAATTCAGTCAAAAATTTAGACATTATATTCTTAGGAATAAAGTGCATGCTATATTGCCAGACCCTGCTACCAAACTCATGCTAAGTCAATGTGAATTAGGGGGAAAAAGAGGGAAGTGGATGTCCATCCTCCAAGAATATGATTTTGAAATTAAAATTATGAAATTTTTGAGGTGTCAAAGATTAATTTAATTGATTTCTAACACTATTCCTAGATTGAGCATCATGCAAGTTGACCAACAATAGTTTCAACCAAATGACTGGTATGATGCAATCATTCATTTCTTGATCAATGGTTCTTATATTATAAGAATAAGTAGAGAATAGAGAACATATTTAAGGCTCAAAATTACTCATTTCTTAATTAAGGATGGGATACTTTATAGGAATAACTATGGAGTGTATTTGAGATGCATTTGAAAGGAATAATCAGATAAAATCTTAAGTACCTTTCATGAGAAATTTGGGAGTGGACACCACTCTGGGAAAATAATAGCTTATAAAATCTTGAGGAAAATATGTTATTGGCCATCCATTTTCAATTATGCTCACAATTATGTCAAGTAATGTCATCAATTCCAAATATTCAATACAAACAAACCTAAAGTAGCTATGCCCTTGAGGCTAGTTTTAATTGACAAACCATTTACTCAATGGGGTTTGGATTTTATAGGGGTTATCAACCCTAATTCTTTATTTGGGCATAAATATGATCTTAATACCATATATTATTGTATAAGATGGATATAATCATAATAAATAAAATAGTTTAGGACTAAAGATGTTATCAAGTTCTTAGAATAGAACATTTGCACCAGCTTTGAGACATTAGTATCATTGGTCTATGACAATGGATAGGCATTTACATATAAAAATATGAATAAGTAGGCCTATGATAATAAAATAACACTTAATTTTTCATCTAATCATTACCCTCAAGGCAATGGAGTTTCAAATTCTACAAACAAGAATCTAATGAAAGCTATTAAGAAGTTTATAACTCAACAACCAAGAACATGGCATAAATTATTGAAATATGATATGTGGGTAGATAGAACCAAAGTAAAACAAGATCTAAAAGTATCACTATTTATCTTGATATATGTACACAAACTAATATTTATAATTAATCTTAAATTGCTAACTTACAAGTTTATAAAGGACTATATGGAAGGAGATCAAGAATATGCCAATTATAGGTTGTTTGATATCATCCAAATGGAGGATGCTAGAGAAGAAGCATTTGTTAATTTTAGTATACATCAAACCACTACCAAAAGATGGTTTGAAAAATAATCAAAGGTCAAGGTGTTTAAACAATGAGAGCTAGTTCTCCTATGGGATAAAACATCTTAGCCAAAAGGGAAACATGGTAAATTCACTCATTTGTAGATTGGTCCTTACTAGATTACTAAGACACTAGGAGAAAATACATTTAATATCAAAGAATTGAAGGGATTAGAGTCCACTTTTCCAACCAATGGGTAGCATCTCAATAATTACTTCTTTATTGTTCCACCTCAAGTCTTTATGGAATAATATATAAGATTAGTTAGAGTTAGTGTAGGTATGTTTAGATTAATTTCATTCATATCCCTTCTTTGTAAATAGTATTTTTGAATATCTATTTACTTGTTGTTTCTTTGTTTTTTTAATTTATTCTTTGGATTATAGTAAGTATTTTCCAAGACAAGTCTTCAAGATCCAAATCCATCTAAAGTGTTAAAAATAAATTCACAAACCAAGAATGTAGATATGATTCTTAAACATTGGTCAATCATGGATTTTATAAATTTTGACCTTAATGTTATGTTTTTGATAAATTTATGAAGATTAATATATAAACTAATTATTATTTAAATATTTTAAACCTTATTTTGAACTAAGTTTGACTTTAATAAGGATTTCATGTGTTTGAGTAAAAGTTTGAATTATTAGAACAAATTCATGTTAGCACTTAAAGAACATTATTATCTAAGATGAAGTCTATAACCAAGGATGATTGTCTTGAAAATCAAACATTTAACAAAATTATTAAATACTTGGCTAATTCTAGTTCCCAACCTTTGCTGAAAAGCTAAATATAGTTTTAAAAAATTACAAAAATAAAGCCTTAATGAAAATCTAAACTTTTTATAATCAAAGGTGATTTTGGTAACCTCCATCAAGGCTATGGATGCCTGATTAGCAGTGGAACAAGGCATGGAGTGGAACTAAATGTATCTTTATTGAGGTTATAGATGTCTAGCTAATAATAGAGCAATTCCCAAGCCTTCCCCTTTTATAAATCATGATTCATAATGAATATATACATATGTTACAAGTCTATGTTAATGATTAAGGTCATGAAATCTAGAAGTTGTTCTTTGAACCCTAATGGTAATTAGTAAATAAATCAAATCACACACACAACATGACATAATTTTAATATTTGACCTTAATTATACATTTGTAAGACTTGTTTCAATCATGAATTAATCTTAATAATGGTACTTGATCATGTGGAATGATTAGTCTAGTTATTATTTTGAACTATATGTATCTAAATTATAACATTCTACAATGTTTCCATAGAAGACACCATTTATTGAGGTCAACATCCCCCATTTCTAAAAAATAAGTACCTTGGTTTAAATTTTTCAAATTATGCTATAAATTATGCATTTAACTTTATCAAAGTGAATTATTGAATACCATGTGTATATTTAGATTACATGACATGCTAACACATAATATTTATTTTATCTTATCTAATGTTCCTAATATTTGGCCCATGTGTTTCATCTTATAGGATTAATGGATCTTCCTTAAAATGAACAAATATTCATGGGTCTATGATTCAATGCTAATTTGACCCTTAGTTAGTTAACTAATATGGTCTCATTTGAGTCATTATGTTCACATTTGGTCCTTAATTTATAAGTTAAATCCAAGTTTAAATGATGTTCAAAACCTTAGTCTAAATTACATTAGCCTAAATTTTTATTAAAATGGATTCATATTTTTGATGGATCACTTTATTCCATCTTAGTATTAGTTTAATTTTAGCCTAAGTTTTTATTGAGTTTATTAATTCATTAAAAATTTAAACTAAGATTTATGCTAAGTCTTTATATGTCCCAAGAACTTATTCTTTGATTTTATTATTCATAGGTATGAATTAAATGCAAGCCTACCAAGTATTGAAACACTGATCAATTAGATCAAGAATTAATAGCATGCAGGTGATCTCTTGAATTCAATAAGTTAAAATACCTAGGATTAAGATCGATGGTGTGTATTCATATATATAAATTATGATTGATGATCTACATTAAAGACCGAGGTCAATAAGTCAAGATAAAATATTAATGATGCATGTTCAACCATGTAGATGGAGATATAATAGTGAGGATAAAGTCAATATGTCAAGGGATCTAAAGATTTCACATGATGGTGACAAGTGTCACAATCATAATGAATGTTTAATGGATTAACAACACACATTTGATCATGCAGATCAAGGATCAATGATGTGCATTCAGCTATGTAGATGGAGATCGATGGTGTGAATCGATTCAATAAGTCAATGAGCCCAAATTTCACATAAGGTTTCCATATGGTGTAAAAGTGTTAACTAGATGGATAATGTCAATAGGGTATACATAAGACACATGGGGCTATAAAGTGTCATAATCTCATAAGCCCAAATTAAAAATCAATAGCCAACATTGAAATTCAAGGTTAGGAGACTCTCAAGGAGATTAATGGAGTGAATTTGATTGAAATTTATAGGGGGCACAAGATGAAGACATGTTATAAGTGACAATGATCATATTTTAAAGTTAAATAAATAGCATGGCAAAGAGATGCCACATAGACAGACATGTCAGATCAAAATATTTTGTGGACCCAAGCATGCACAAGTATAAATATGAGATCAAAATATCATTTGGGTTACCAAATAAAACAATTTACATGAGTATGTCACCATTAAATCTTAGTTAAACACTCTAAAAACCCTTAGATGTACTAAAAAATCTATAAAATTGTTCATGCATTCACTATTTCAAACCAGAAGAGAGAGCTTGATATTCAAAATGTTGGATTGATTTCTATTGATTCAAAGTTAGTATTTTAATTTTTTAGTATTTAATTTTAGTTTATTATATTTTTTTGATTCATGAGAATTTTGGTTTCATAACCACCTCACATGAAAATATTATAAATCTTTTCACCTTGTTTGTAAAAAATTAATCCAAAATAATATAATACAATGTTTTTTCGGAAAAGTATTCATGATGTAATTTATTTGGTGTTTCCTATTGATATTCAGGGCAATAGTGGTATCAAATCCATGTATAATAATAAAGAATGATTGAAAGTCCTAGTTGAGAATCTGGGATAATCTTCTCAAATATGTACAATTTTTGATATTCAGGGCAATAGTGGTATCAAATCCATGTATAATAATAAAGAAGGATTGAAAGTCATAATTGAGATATGTGTACAACATTTGTTATATAGCATGAAAATTATTTTGGTATTTTTAATTTTAAAGTGGGTGAGACTTTGTTTTAAAAAAATTTAAGTATATTGAAAAATAAAATCCAATGCAATATTGCATTGAAATGATTTTTTTATTCTGATAAAAAAATTGTAATTGAGAAAATCTATGTCTCCATTCTATATGATGACGGCCTGAGGTGAAGATAAACTCATATTTATTTAATATTTTTCTAAATGGAAATGAAATCAAGGAAGGAATGACCAATTTACACTCCTTTATAAATGGTCAATTGTAATTTGTGATTTAATCTACCTATTTCATTGACACCAAATAGCTTAATTTTTTTTATAGAACTTGATGGCTGGTATCTATGATTCACTATTATAAATTCATCATTGTGTGAGCAGATGAGAATGATGGATTGTAAATATAGTTAACAAGTTCAATTCTTCAATCTGGATAAGCGTAGGCATGTATGATAATGACACACACAAAATAAAAATAAAAAAATAACAAATAATATTTTGTTATAAACTTACCTTTACAGTAAAACGCCTATTAGAAGAAGAAATAATACATGCTGGAAGATGTTTTTAAATCCTTCAAATATTTAAAATTTTATGTGGGATACACCATTAAAAAAAAAGGTTAATTTAACTTACCATGTAAATAACAAATAATAGCGCATTTTATATGCAAAATAATTACGTGAAACTTTTATGTTCCTCACATTTGAGAACTCCACTTTATTTAGAATATTGTTCTTTGATATTTTAAACTTACATGCATAGTGGAATTGACAACCATTTATTTTGAAATTCATTCCCAAATTTAGAGGTTAAGAGTTCAAATTTCATTTTTGGTCATAAATTTTGTCGGTTTTGACACTTGAGGAGTTTGTATTGCAATTTTTTTTGACAAATCAATATTTCATGCAAAGGTGGTCATATGATCAGGAGATTTATAGGTTTTTGAACATTTTGGATACATTGGAATGGTTAATTTTATAATTTGTCCTAATATTATTTTTACAATAAATGTATTACAAATTGATGTATAAAGGTGCTTTTTTGGTCAAAACTGACACCTTAAAAATGGATTTTTTTCCTAAAGTCACCTCATGATTGTGCTCTCAGAGATAATGCCATTCATTACAAGTCCCTCAGGATCCTCTTGATTGACAAAATATGAGCATCTTACTAGAGGTTGGAAGATCCATTGGAGGCTAGAGGACTACTACCCTCTCTAATTAGTTATTTTCTTGGAGTATGGGTTTAGTGCTTGAATAGTAATTTTGGCTTATGTACTTTGCTTTCATAGATGTTGTGTTTCTATTATATTTGATATGGATTATTTCATTGATTTTTACTTAGTTTATTTGTTGCACATCTTATCACCTCTTTCCTAATAGGAGGAGAAGATATTATATATTGGATTTTGATCGGTCATTGGTGATTTGTGGTATGAGTCAGCATTGTGTTACTTGCATTATTAGTGTTGAACAAAGCCCTATAGGAGATGTTGGTGATTGTTGGGCATCAATTTAAGATGTTTCATACATAGTATAAGGGGAAATCACTTGTTGGATAGATTTTATGTGAGGATTAATGTATTTAGATAGTGCATGATCATGTTCTACTACATTGCAAGGATGATTAGAGTGTGGATATGGTGGAGTCAACTTAGATGACTCACAATTCTTTACTTTAGTCTTTTTATACCCCTTTAGATCAAGGGGGAGTTTTTTGGATTGATTTCTATTGATCCAAAGTTAATTTGTTAGTATTTGATCTTAGTTTATTATATTTTGTTGGTTCATGAGAATTTTGGTTCTGTGACCACCTCATGTGAAAATATTATAATGATTTTCACCTTGATTGTAAGAAATTAATCTGAAATAATACAATACAATGTTTTTTGGAAAAGTATTCATGATGTAATTTATTTGGTGTTTCCTATTGATATCCAAGCCAACACAAAAAACTTTAAAGAGTATAACTAGATAGCCAAAAGTCTTTAATTATCATTCACAAGTGGAAAATTTAATCAGAATCATAGAAATGGAAACCTATGGATATATTTCAAAAAAAATGGTTGAATTATATTTTTCATCAGACACAGAGGGTAGAGTTTTCAAAGATATAGATTTTGTAGTTCCTTCACTAATTACAGGAGATAATAACTACTCAAGCTTGTTCTAACTCATAGAGAACCAAATAATTTTAACCAAAGAAGAGGAAACATTGCTTTTGGTGAAGATACTATATGATGACATCATGGCAATTTAGGTTATAAGACTCTATTATGTTGTCACCAAGCTAGAGGTATTACACTGCATTGATGTCCTTAGTCATATTTTTAAAGATGTTAAAATTGATTAGGGTAAGCTTATCCATGAACCTAGTTTGATAAAAATAGAATATATATCCCCTTTTACCTTTGAATCTTATTATAAACTACCTAGGCCCCAAATATACCTTTCCTCCATTAATGCATGGGCCCAAAAACATACCATGGAGGATATTCTAGTTAAATGGTTAGAAGCTACTACAAGGTCATTATAGATCCTAATAATAAAATCCATTTGATCCAATTTAGACTATGAGTTAGAATGGTTATGACCATGTTTAAAAATTATATGGATTTGCACATACTACACATGTGGAACTCAAATGGGTGATAATTTTATATTTCATTATTGAGTAAGTGGTATTACCTCCTTTAAGATAAATCATTAGCATTTCCTTAAGCATGCATATTTCTAGGATTTAAAAAAATAAAAGGACTGAGTTCTTCATGATGTCATATTTTATATATGCCATGTGTGCCATAACCAAAATCCCTAATCAAAGAGATTTGTCCACCAATAGCACCCAAACTATGTCCCAGTATGATTCAAAGTTGCATATATATAATTATAGGAACCATATCCAATTCATCTATGATTGTGTATATACTACTTTGAACCAAGACATCAATGGTCTCCCCATAATGAGGATAACTACTTTAATCAAGAAGTCCATTGAGACAATGGGAGATATCTAGTTATACCCTAATTGCACGATTTTCAAAATAGAAGGAACCCAAATTACTCCCCTTAAATTGTCATTACATGTGCCAAATAAGTTTTTAGAACAAAAGTAGCATACCAACTATTTAATGGAATAGATGGGATCTGCAAGACCAAGAGGAAAGGATTTTTGCACGCTTTTCCCATGACTATAAGCAGAACCACTTTCATAAAATGGGACCAAATTGAAGTAGCTTCAAAACACATGCTCTCTTTTAATTTGTAGATAGATGACCATAGATATTGGGATCCCAATGGTAGGGTAAATGAGTATTTAAAGATCAAATGTATTCTAGTTATGCCTTATGAACATGAACCTAGTGCATTTGACTTTGTGTATACTAAGGTAGACACCTATTATGAAATTTATAGAAGGCTAAAAGAACATAGTATAAATATTGAATCCATATTATAGAGAGATCAAAATATGGAATACATATGGTAACCTGATCCTAGATAATATCATTCATTATATGTTAATCCTTGTAGGCTTCCCACAGCTGACATACAAATGGAGCATAAGCCTAAAGAAAGGAAATAGGAGAATTTATTTCAATCTCTTCAACCCCTAAATCTTCTAGAATACCAAAACAAGGTTTTTCCTCAATAAGAGTAAATTCACATGATAAATTTGTATCCATAGGAATCTCTTGAATATGCCTTGATAATTCTCTCCATGACATATGAAACAAACACAAATGTAGAGGAGGAAAATGTTGAGGAATCCAAATAGTAAAAGGGAAAAGAGAATTCATTGGAATTGGTGATTATTGATCCTCCCAAGAGGAAGGTTAAGACTATAATTGTATCAGGGGAAAAGAAATCAAAAATGGGTATCATTCCCCCTTTGAAGGACATCAATATATTTAGTGAATAGAACCCAATCGAAGGACCAGCTATACCTAAATGGTTCATATATGAACCAAGGATGGAGAAGCTTTCTATTTCCTATCAACCATGGGTTAAATTAAAAACTAAAGGCATCCCTCTACAATAAGAGTTAAGTCCTTGGATCATAGCATTAAAAATGAAGAAGTAAGGTGTCTTGCTACTCCAACTCCATCTGTAGTCTAGTCACAAGAAGTTCCAATCAAGCATATAGTCTAGTATTTAGAGGGAGTCTTATATGATCCAACTACTACTGACCTACAAATAGTGATTGAAATAGTTGTCATAGAGAAGGTCAATTGGTTCTATATCAAAATGTTGAGCCTTTATATCACCTAATTAAAAAAAAGGGAATAGACACTAGGGGAAGACCCCATGTTTGGAGAAGATGTTTTGGAGATAGCTTTGTCCTAGTCAGAAAGGATACAACATAACATCAATGGGCTAAAATAAGAGAAGAAAATATTGGAAGAATAATCTATTCTATCATTACATGTAGATATTTTTAATAGCTTTAAAATAATTATCTATGAGACATTCAATTCTTTATAATCAATAAGGTCCAAATTTGACATGGTAAGTAAATAGCATGTCATGGCTCTAAACCAAGCCAATCACTGGCAAGGCTCAAACAAGAATATAAGGGCACTGATCAAGATTCTAATCAAAAACTAGATCCCTAAATTTAAAATGGTCAACCCATCACACTTAAATATGGCTATGATAATCTTGATGGAGAAAATTAGGGACATAAATAAGTGGTCAAAAGGTATTGAAAGTCTTTCATGGGTCTTCAAATAACTAGAGGGTAGAATGATATAGATATTATTAGGTTTGATTAAGGATCCAACCATCCCCAATCAAAAAGGCCTAATAACTGATAAAGAATTCTAGTAGAGAGCTTCCGAATTCTTCCAACAGGTCAAGAATAGAGGCAAGGAAACCACAAGGGCTAATAAAAAATGTATATTGGACATGATCTTGTTAGTAAATGAAAAGATTGGTAATGATAGGAACATCAATGAAGGCATGGGTAAAATGGATGAAATCTTAAAAGATTTAGTAGGACAAACAAAGGAGTTATTCATAGAACCAATCATCAATCTTAGGTTGATTGATGAACAATATGATAAATCCTTGAAGATTTTGGAATAAAAATAAAGGGCTGTAGTTATAGGGGCATTTCAAAGTCAATAGGGTTGACTTATAATATTATTTTGTATTAAAATAATGTAAATCATTTTAAAAGAATATACTATTTTGTAAAATCATTTGTAATGTGTAATGCACATGGCTTATAGGTTAGTCACATTTGAAAAGAGTCATTAATATTTTAATATTTGTAAGAGGACATCTATCATTGACACTTGTCTGATTCCCATTTGATAATAACTAACCAACATAATTCATATGTTATTATTTCAACTTATAAAAAGGGTTATTATCATTGGAAAAAGAAGTTTTGAGACCAAAATTATTTTGTAAATTTTGGAGCAAGTAATATAAGCAAGAGAATTATATGAAGATTGTCTCATTTTATTTGTTTGTTTTTTTATCATGGTTAAATCATCAAATCTCCATTATAATTTTTAGATTTGAATTTCTTTTATGATTTCTAGATTTGCATGTATTAATGTAGAGTTATTAATTTGATCTTTACGCTAGGTTGACTGAAAGTTATTAGATTCATTTCAATATCTTTGATTTTATAGAAGATATGCATATGAAATTTTCTTATTTAAAGTAAATATTTAAAGTGAATTTGATCTCTAATTTGCATTTTTTCAAATATCCTTAGACATTCAACTAGTATATGATAAGGTCTTTACTATTTGGTAATACCATGTCATATGTTGGTTTGAAGATGCATATCTTTGATGAAATTATAGCTTGTCAAGATGTCTGAACTAAGAAATAGAAATATCTCTCTTTCTACCTTACCCTCCCTATTTTCTCATTTTTTAATCAAATCACCATAGTTTACTTTCTCATTTTTAATATTCATGCTAGATTAGAGTTTATACTTTATATTATAATCATTATTCATTAAAATTAGCTAAAATAGCATTCTTATTTCACAAAACTTTAGGACCATAGTTGCTCCTAATAACCACTTGTATTATCACTTTTTGAAATAGTCAAATAGCTTAGCCGCTACTCCACCACCGATCTTAGGAAGGTAACAACTAGCAACTCATGTAAAATATTCTTTGAATCTTGAAATGAGAAGTGTTTTAAACATTATTAGAATCCTATGATACATTTACATGCACCAATAGAGAGGTTATCCTTGTGTCATTTCCCTATTTATTCAAAACCTACTTAGTTTTCAAGGTTTTTATATATCTTCTCACTCATTTAAACCTAAGGATCTCTTTCAAAACCTTACATCATCCTTCTCCATATTTTAAGGTAACTTGAATTTTCCCTGACAAGCTTGTAGGTTTATACTATCATGGTTTCAAGAATTATTAGACTATAATTTAGGTCTATGGAGATTGGTATTTTCAATCCATTGGTTATTTATACCTTATTATATTAGGACTTTTCACCCTCCCCTCTATTGTAACATAATACCATCTCAACCACCTTTAAGTAGGTAGTCTATACATAGTTCAACTCATTGGGATTATGAGTGTTGATTAGAAGACCATGTGTTGAGTAACCAAATGGTTGGGAGGCCTTGGATGGATAAGAAGGTGAGAATAAAATTCACAACCATTAGATTCATTAGCCTTAAATAAGCTTTAAAACACATAGGTAACAATACTTGACTCTCAACCTACCAATTGCCATATGGAGCTCTCTGCCTATTCCTTAATGTCACACATGCCCCTATTGGTGGATGAAAGTACAAAATGTATGTATAGATCTCTAATTTTCCTTATCAAGCATACTCATACTTCAATAAGTTCATTTTTTCAAGAAGGATTGCCCAAAATTAAGCCACTAAGGTTTTATAAGGAATTAAGACCATCTAGGGGTCTTAGTGATTGTTCATAAAGCTTATGGATTTGATCTATAGGCTAATACCACTAATAAAAATCCCACTAGGGGATCTACCTATGGATAATATCTTGGGCTCTAACTCTCTCTATATGAACCATACCATCTAACTCTAACTGGACCTAATGAGCTTTCCAAGGGCTCAATGGAGATTTGACTACCATTTCTACCTTTATATTTCTAACCTCCTCTAACTAGGATCTTGACCATACAAGTCCATGTAAACCTTGAAAACACCTATAAAACCTAAATTTACTACATTTTTTATGATTGAGATCTTGGGGACCCATTGGATAATAAGAGAAGGGTAAGAGAAATCAAATTCTATTTAAAACTAAGGGATATAGATGGAAGGGAGTTGAAAGGTCATTTTTCAAGTGTGTGGGGCCTTTTATGATGAATAAATGATATTTGACCCCTAAAATGACCAATTTTGCATATAATACCACTTTTTTATGACTTGGAATAGTTATGATAATTTTGAAGACTCCTAAATTCAATATGACACCTTTTTTAAAGGCTTATAATCTAAATTTTAACACATATGGCATGTTTGAAAGGGCATCTGATGACTTGGAGAGTTGATTGGGGCTTGAAACATGTTTAAAAAATAGACCATAAAAGAAAACCTTTGATACATCATTATACCTCATTTCAAGACTCAAACGTGACATGGAAACCTTCCACACCTTGATAACAAAGTCCCTCATTCAGAAGTGGCTAAAACAAGCAGAAATATAACAAGAGCAAGCAACCTTAATCTTTCCAAATACATTAATTTTGTTTAAAGTACCTTAACCTTATCAAAAAAGATATATATCATTATTTAGTCTTTAAAGACACTTGACACCCTTATAATCACCCAATAACAACTTATGAAGACCTAATGACTCACAAGATATTGTACATGATGATCCCTCAAGCAACCCATAGTACATATAGTGAAACCTTAAACATGTTAAAAGGCTTAAACAAGACCATTTGAATATCATGACAAGATTTAGAAATCCTCATGCAAACTTATGTGGTATCATGAGAAAGTTTTGAATTATAGGGTATTATATTTAGCCTAAGAGGCCAAATTATCAATAGTGAGCTCAAGGAAATTCATCCTCAATTGGTCCCATATCTTCCCCTTGTAGTTATTCTTGATAAGTAGTCTTGTCCATTATTTTCTTTCCTAGGTTTCACCATAATTTTAAAATTGAATAATTTAAATAACATAAGCCAATGGCAAGCTCTTCCTTGTATTATTTTTTGATTTATTAAGTACTTAAGTGGATTATGAACTGTAAAGAATATGAAATGAGTTGTCAATAAGTAATGCCTAAATTTATACATTGATTAGATCATAGTGAGTGCCTAAATTTTTGTGGTGGAGTAATATATTTCCACTTTTGCTAATTTTATACTAGAAAATAAAACTGGATGATCTATATTTTTAAAATATTGTGATAGCATTGATCCTATTATAATTCCATATGCATCAACATGTACATGTGATAGCCTTTTACAATATAGAAACACTAAAATTTGGGAATCTATATTCTTATTTTTTAATGTATCAAATGATTCCTAACATTGTCTTGACTAATCTAGCATTTTATTATGCCACTTATTCAATAATTATTCTATGGGTTCACTTATAACCATGTAATTTATTATGAATTTATAGTGATATATGGTATACCCCAAGATAGTCCTAACCTCCTTCTAATTTTTAGGTGGTGGTAGGTTTATGACTGTGGTGGTTTTAAGTGGATCTACCATCAAACCTTATTTACATATTGTATTCCCAATAAAGTACCAAATGGTGTAGAAAATATGCATTTGTTGATATTTATGTAAATTTTCAATTGTTTACATCTTTTTAAAATCATCTACAGTGTTTAAACATGGTCTTATACTAATACATATACCATTCAATCATCAAGATACACCTCCAATAATGCATGTATGAAATCCATAAATGAATTCACCATTATGTGGTTGAACACAGTCAGTTTATTATTCAATCTAAAGGGCATCACTATATACATAAAAGATCCCCATTATATAGCAAATGTAGTTTTTAGTCTCTCATCTAGTGATATTATGACCTAGTGGTTTCCTAAAAATCCATCAATTGAGGATTATATTTCACTTCCCACAACACTCCCCAATATTTATTTAGTTAATGGTGTTGGGAAGGGATCATGTAGACATGCCTTATTTAATTCCTTGTAATCAATGCAGATGCATATCTTGTCAATTTTATTATTTTGGATAACTATGGGACTTATCAATTTAGTATCTTCCATAAGGGATATGATTATGTTAGCTATAATATCATCCAAT
This sequence comes from Torreya grandis, assembly GCA_037957365.1. Lineage (NCBI taxonomy): Eukaryota > Viridiplantae > Streptophyta > Pinopsida > Cupressales > Taxaceae > Torreya > Torreya grandis. The sequence continues at coordinate 1,687,880 of JARHVA010003688.1, forward strand.
TCAATGTTGAATTTTTCCTTAACATTAGGATTTAATATGTATGGCCATTTTCATAATGGTTTAATATCCTCTTTCTATTGGATCTTCCTTTGATCTTGGTGAATGTTCTTGGGAATAAATACACAAATTTCTTTAGTGATTTTAGTATCTTATCCATCTCTTATTATTCCCAACAATTCCCTAATTTTTTTATCTTTGGTTTTCCTTGTGTGACTATATTCTCTTCTCTAATTTCAAGAGGTTGGTATAAGTATTATGTTTTATCTTTTGTGGTGTCAAGGAGTTATATTTCTCTTTCCTCAATGTTTACTTTTATGTTTTCTACTATTCTTCCTCATCATCTTCTTATTTTGTAATATTTTAGTAGTATTCCATCTATTCAAATTCTTTTTTGTTTTTTTTTCCTTCTCGTAGTCTTTGGAAACTCTCTTATAATTATGTTATTTTATCACAATCATCCATATGTCCTAACCTTATTTTTTATTTTTTTAATCTAGATAAATATTGCTTTGTGGTAGATTCTTGCATAAATAAAAGCATTTTTATTTTTTTGTAATGCTCAATAGACTCTAGTATTTAGAACCTAAAAAGTTGAAATTTCTAATAAATCTATTTTTAGGTCACCCATCTACCGGTTTCATTCTGTATCCCCTAATGTAGGTAATAAGTTTTTTTAAATGTGTCTAATGTATAGTAAAATAATTATTCCCACAAATGTCTATTTTCCCCCCTCTTATCATCCATGTTTTCTCACATTTATCAATGTGTAGTCATAGGTTGGTTTTTCATGTATAACTTCTTATCTCTAGAAAGCATCTCTCTGATTTTACAAATCTTTTTTGAGTAGTAGGTAAAAAAAATTCCATGTGTGGATGGTTTCTTAATGGGTATTCCACCATCTCATGGTATTAATAGTGTATTCCTTATTTCTTATTTCATAAATAATCTCATCATCTATTGTAAATAATCATCAACTAGTCATATGCCCAAAAAATGGTAATTTGTTATGTGAAGCTCGTTTTATGTGGTGAATTATTTTCTTTGTGGTAATGAATTTTTTAGTGCAATGATGATTTTAATTTATATGGTGTTTTCCTTATACAAAATAATTTTTATAGTGTGTTTTTTGGTTCATAATATAAGGGTATCTCTCCTTCTTCTTCATCTACTATCAGCTCTCCCTCATCATTAGGTTCAGGGTCATCTTATGTTTTTGTAATTTTCTTTATAGAATGCATACCAGTGAAGTCATAAAATTCATTGTCCTTATCTTCCAACCATAATTATTTTGACCATACCACCACCATTCCCACCTATAGTGGAAAATGGACTACTAAGACTTTTCTTTCAAATGTGATTTTTTCCTCTTCAGAGCTTAATGACCCATTACAGTCCACAAACCATTCTAGGTTTAGCAATGTTAGATATATATTATGATACATATCTATTACCTCAAAATATCCTTTATTTTTTATCCCCATTAAATCAACTTCAATGTTTTACAAATTCCTAATTTGTGAGCATGAAGTACCATTAGCCATGGAAATGTCATAGGCTGATGTATGTAAGTGTGGTTTCCTTATTAACTCCCATGTGCTCTTTGGTAAATCATTTGTAACTATGACAAGTTATAAGAGTGTTTTATTTATCTCCTTACCATTGATTCTAATGTTGAGTACAATGATAGACTTTTTTTAGTTTTAGTTTGTTTTAAATACATTCTTTGTATTTATTTTTTTTACCCAATCTTTGTATTCAATTTTAACTCTCTTATTTATTCCAATATTTATATAATTGATTGAGTTTTTTAATAGGTCTTATTTATTTATTAATATTGTTATTATTTTGAGATCCCCAACTTCATATTCATTAAATTACGTTATACTAAAATTACTCATATGTTTATATAGTAGAATAATATATTATAGAAATGAGAGTAGAGATAATTAATCCACAAAAATAATTGATAGAAGAGTAGAATGATTGATAAATATAGTTGAGCCAATTTAAGTGGGTAACCTCCACAATAATGAAATAAGAGTAGAATTTATAATATGATGATCAAATACTAACCACTACCTCCTATATATCATCTTCTTAACCATGGTTATTTCATAAGCTGGACTTACTAAGAATATAGAGAAATGTGACAAGATAATATAAAAGGTGTGAAATTCACAAGTTGGCCACATGTATCCCTAGACATGCCATATGTTAAGGTCATAACATGCCCCTACCCTTTATAATAATTTTTTCCTCAATGTTGAATCAACCTTCAATGTTTCTACATGAATGCTTCATCCTCCCATGTTACATCTACACTGTAAATTCTTCCATTTGATCAAATACTCATTAATCACAATAGTTTGTAGTTTCTTAGTGCATATTTTAAGGATCTCTTCAAGATCCAGAATAAACCTAAGTTCCTCATATAATTTAGGGAAATTAGTTTAATTATAAACTTTATGTCTAATTACCATATTCATGCAAGATACATAGAATATTGGATGTATGCGAGTGGATTGAGATAATTCCAACTCATAGGCCACAATACCAATTTTAATAAAGATTTGATAGGGTCCATAACTCTTGGTAAAGAAATTTTTATCCTTTTCCTATTAATTCAGAAACATTTGCTTATATTGTTTTAATTATACAAATACCTAATCACCTATGTCAAAATATCACTCACTAAGGTTTTGATCTATTTGTTTCTTCATTCAATGTTATACCATGGCTAAATTTTCTTACAAATTAGTGAGTACCTCCTATTGATGGTGAATGTGTTCCTTAATAGCGTAAACATTGGGATGGACCTTCAAATTTAAAGTGATGGATGGGGGTGATATCCATACAAGGATACAAAGGAAGACATTTTAGATGAATTATAAATAAAAGCATTATACCACCATTTAATAATTAGTAGCTAATGAACCCATTTATCTTTATGGAATAAACAAAATAATAGAGATACTATTATATACATTTGTTGAATACCTCTATTTTTCCATTAGATTAAGGATGATAGGGTTAGATATGAGATGAGTGCGTTCCCAAACATGTAAATAATTTGGTCAAAAAATTAATAGTAAATATGGGATCTCAATCACTTACAATGATCTTTGGAGTACCAAGAAATTTCTAAATTGTATTGAGAAAAGTATAAACTACTATACTAAAAACAAATGGATGTGATAAGGAAAAAAATGAGCATACTTGGTGAGTAAATCCAAAACTACCATGATAACATTTTTACCTTTAAACTGAAGTAACTTAGTAATGAAATCCATGGAAACCTCTTCCCAATGTTGGCTGAGGATGGATAAAGATTGAAAAATACTAGGGGTTTTAAAGGTTTCACCATTATTCTATTGACATACCATGCATCCATCCACATATTTTTGGGCATCCCCCTTGAGTCCTTCTCAAAATAAATCTTTCTTTATTCTATTATATGTTTTAAAAAATCCTGAGTGACCTCATATTGGAGATGCATGAATTTCCTAAAGGATTTTATGTTTGAGGAGAGAATTTTTACAAAGGTATAATATATATTTATACCATGATGTATTCCCCTTAAATATAAATTTTTTATATCCCCCATAACCTTGGTAAAGGTTTTGAATCAAATTAAGGGTAGCACTATTATTCTTCCATTCTAATTTTGCTTCTTCTAGCCAATGTATTTTCCAAATGGTCATTAAACATAACATTGTATAAATTGATTCATTCCTTCAAGATAGTGCATCTACCACCACATTCTCTTTTATTTTCTTATAGACTATTTCCAAATCATATCCTAACATTTTAGTCACTATTTTTTATTTTTATTCATAATACAATCATTGTTTTAAAAAGTATTTTAGGCTATCATGATCAGTCTTTACCTGAGAGTGATAATGCATTAGATAAGGTCTCAATTACTTGAATACATGAAAAATATCCATCATATCTTTCTCATGGACTCAATTTATCCTATTTTTTCCCTTTGGTTTGTGACTCTCAAATGCAATTGGTCTTCCTTATTGTATGAGTACAACCCTCATGCCATATCTTGTTGCATCAGATTCCACAACAAAGGTCTCAGAAATATCAATAGTATCCAACACTAGAGTGGTGTACATAGTCATTTTCAAATATTAAAATTCCTTTGTAGTTATATTACTCCACTAAAAATATTTCATCTTCAATAAAGAAGTGAGTGGGGATGTGATGATACCATAATTTTTTATAAACTTGTGATAGTAAGCAGTTAGCCCTAAAAATCCATAAAGGTTCTTGAAGGTCTTGAGAACCTATCACTCCATCATCTCTTAGATATTTTTAGTATCAAATTTCACTCCATGTGAACTAATATGACCTAATTACTCCACCTCTTAGACACTAAAATCATATTCAAAAGGTTTGGCATAAAATTCATGTTGTTCCAGAATTGAGAGTACCTATTTCACATGCTTCAAATGGTCTTCCCAATTTTTTTTATAAATATAGATGTTATTAAAAAATGTTAGTACAAACTTTCTCAAAAAAGGCCTAAAACTAGTATTCATTAAACTCTGAAATGTAAATGGTGTATTTGTGAGGCCAAAAGGCATGACCATAAACTCATAATGACCTCCATGAGTTTTGAAATATATTTTTAGTTGTCTTCTTCATGGATTTGAATCTGATGATACTTAGAGTGAAAATAAATAACACCATGTAATTCATCTAGCAAATCATTAATTACTAAAATAGGAAACTTATATTTGATGGTGTACTTGTTGAGTTTTTTGTATTCTGGGCACATACTCCAAGTTTCATCCTTATTTTGCACCATGACCATTGGGGAGGAGTATTAATTTTTTTTATGTCAAATTATTCCTTCCTCTGACATCTCTTATAATATCTTTTCAATGTCACTCTTTTAATCATAAGGATATATGTATGGTCTAATGTTGGGTGGTTTACTTTTAAGAAGTATTTTGATGGTATTATCATGCACTCAACTCAATGGAAATCCTCTTGGAATGTCACCAAACTCAAAATAATGGTCTTCCAACACCATTTATAAATTATTATTGGTAGAATCCTAGGTTTATTGAACCTATATGGAAAACAAGCATGCTATAAATCCTTCAGCACTATATTTGAGAATATTCATCATCTAATGCTAACTAACCATTTATAGATAACTAGCTTGAAATCCACATGATTCATATGTCCTACCTTATAAATGGAAACACGTGAATATTTCTTATAAATTCATCTCAATAGTGCCCAAGGTGGTGAGCCATTACAATCCCAAAACAATGTCAATCCCTCTCGTGGGAATAGAAAACATAAGAGAGTATAGTAGATAGTCTCCCAAACAATCTTAATACTATGGAATTTTATAGAATAGTTGATGGTATCACAATTTGTAATAATGGCCTAAAATTTTATAGCTAGGTAAATGAAATAGTTTAAATAAGTATCCAACTTATTATTGATGAATCTATGTGTACTCCTAGAGTCAAAAAACATAGTCACCTTATTTTTCTTGAGGAAACCCACCACCTAAAATTTTTTATGGGTAATAATACCTAAAATTACATGAGAAGAAATAGTAGGTTGATAATATTCAAATTCATCCTCAAGTTCATCCAAACTTGTACTTGAGGTCTCATCATCTTCATCATCATCATTAGTGCCTTTAGTGTTAATATCTTATGTTCAACATAGTGATGTCCTTTGCTCCATTTGTTATCATAGTCAAAACATAAGACTTTTGCACTTATCCTCAATTTGTTGAGGGGTCAATCTAGTAGGTTGAGAAAGTGATGGTGCTAAGAAAGAGTGTACATGATCATTAGTGAAAGGTCTTCATTTGATCAACTATTTTTCCTATGCCATGTGTGCCCTTTGTATGGCTTCAAATACTAAATTGGGACTAAACATGTGAACCTCAAATTGGATACTATCTTTGAGGCCACCTAAAAATAGGTTAGTCAGATTTTCCTTAGTGATGTCCACCACACATAAGGAAAGATTATAAAATTAATGAACATAATCCTTTACAGTCCATATTTAGCATAGTTTATCTAATTCATTGAAGTAGTTTTCTAATATATTATTTTGATAGTGGAGTTACAACTCCTTAAAAAAAATATAACTAGAAAACAAGAGACCTTTATTTTTATTTTGAGCACACAACCATCAATACTAATGAATTGCTCTAGTTTGAGATACAGAGAGACCATGAACACCTTTTGTAAAAATAGAGTCTAATGTAGATCAAATAAATTATCAATTTGTGGATCATTACCATAAAAATTATAGAAGTCCACTCTTGGAAACATCAGATTTAGACCAATATCAGTAGTGTGATTATTTTGAGGAGAACCAAACTGGAGTGGTGGAGAGCTATTTTGTAAAGACTAAATTGAAAAGTTGTAAAATATTATAATTATTTATTGTAATTGATATTGCAAGCCATTTAGGTCCCTCATCCTATGATGTCCACTTTATGTTACATATTTATTCTCTCACTAAACTGATTTACCTAATTATTTATGGATTAATATGGTTGATAAATTATTATTTTAATTTTTAACTAAATTATAAGTCATACATTGTTATGGGACAGATGTATGTTACTTATATTTCATGAGTTTATTATTATGATATGGCTATTTTTGAATTCTATACATAATGATTATGTTCCTTTGTTGTTATAGCATTGTTTTATGATTTATATCATGATGAAATTAGCTAACTACCTTCTTGTCATGAGTTGGATGCAAAAGAGTTCATTCTTTAGATCATGATAGAGGGAGAGCATCATCAGAGAGGGTGACATAGATGGAGATGGTGAAGGATGATATAGGAATTACTAATACCTTTGCACACACCTTAGTATATTGAAAACGTTATATGTAGTGTGTGTTTGGATTGTTAGATATTAGAGTCGTGTGTTTTAAATATTAGTATGTTGTTATGAAATAAATCTTGTTTGTGATTGCATTTTATTTATTATATGTGGACTCGGTGTTTGATGTGTAGTAAGATTACATAAGGTTACTTAGGTTTGTCTAAGATTCTTGAAACTAAATCAAATAAAATAAATCTAATTACTATTATATATAAACTAGTACAATGTATTTAAAAACATTATTGAATTTTAAAGTTACTATTATTGATATTCAAGAATATCAACATAAGTAAAGCTATTAAAAATAAAAAAACATATATATAGCTTATATACACTATTAATTAAATAAAATAATTATATGGTTATAATTAAAATCAATAATTTATTTATCTATCTTTTTTTTAAAGAGGTAAGTATCTATATACTTTAATAAAGAAATTTGTTATCCTAAAAATCTAAGCCTAGTCGTTGATTTTCATACATAAGACTATGTTAAAAATTGTAAGTGTAGTTATCATTATGTAAATGATTAATGTGGACTTGGTTAGTGGATATAATCAGGTGCTTATAACATATAGATCATGAAAAAAAATCATTAAACAAAATAAATGTTTAATAATAATGGATAAAGTTAAAATGAGAGATAAATTAGGGATTTTGGTATGTTAATGGAAAGATAACTATGGATTAGTTGATTTTAAAGGGATTATGCATGGACAATAAATTGAATGAATAGTGGAATGTAAATTTAGAATGGAGAGAGGTCATTGATAATAATAGGATAAGAGGTAGTCATGGAAGATAAAGAGACACATGGAGAGGATAAGGAAATATAGAGCAATGAAGAGAAAGAAATTGGGTTCTTTCAATTTCAATTGGAAAGCATAATAGAGGTTGGTAACGGTATTTTTTATTCTATTGTTGATAAATTTTATGTAAAATTAGAAGTGAGAAAGTTAATAAAATTTTTATTTTATATTTCAATGAGGGTAATAGGCTTAGCCATGTGGATGGCTAGGCCATCCATAGAGCTAATCCACCATCCTCCAAAACCTAAGAATTTCAAACTAGGCTTGCTTATATGTTAGAACTATGGGATTATTTAAAGTTATTTTTAGTTAATGGCTTATGATCTAACTCAGTATAAATAGTAATCTAGGAAATAGTTTGTTATTAATATAGAAATTTTGATTGGTTATCGTCAAAATGTATTTTTGTATATACACAGTTGGTAAGGTAAACAAACTTCTAAGTATATAGACATATATGGCAATATCATGTATACCAAGACAACATTTGAAAACTTAATGTTGAGGATAGTGTATCATATAGGATGACCGTCATTTTGGATTTTTTTTGTAGTAAATTTGAATTCAACCATTAAACATAAAATAATGAATTTGTATATATAATTATGACCTGGGTGAGTTCAAAAATAGGCCATAATCATCTAAATGACACTAAGTATTATTTAGAGAATACTTAACTAGTTTTTCTAAGGATTTAAATTTAATGTTTGTTGAATATATTAGGATTTTTATACCTAATAAAATATTATTATGTTGTAGTGAAATTGGAACAATTTGGGGTAATGAATATATATGAATACCTAGATTGTATATTGTTAATTGAACAAATTTTAGAGATTGGGTTTATACATGAAGCTATATATGTATATGAATAATTTAATATAGGGCTATGTAATATAAAGATAAAATTGTGTGTGTGTGTGTGTGTGTGTGTGTGTGTGTGTGTGTGTGTGTGTGTGTGTGTGTGTGTGTGTGTGTGTGTGTGTGACTAAATGTTTAGAATATTACACATTATATATATATATATATATATATATATATATACCCTATGAATTACATTTAACATGTGAAATTTTGATTTTAATGTTTATGGAGAAACTTAAGTCTTTTAGCATAAACATTATGGTTATATATACATATATAATAGACTATTTATAACTCATAGTAAAATAATACATGTAGCATGGAATATGCAAATTGTAAGAGACATTATTTTATATATACATAAAATTGACTATGTAAAATTTTTTTAAAATAGTGAGTAAAAGGTATCTATAAGAATTTAAAGACTCTGTGATTGTGGATAGAGTAGTTTTGAATAATGAAATCAACTTCTAATTTGAAGAATTATCAATTTTAGTCATATAAAATGTCCAAATTGGTAATTTTAGTGTGGCTTGTGACACCCCATCCATAGGTCCTTTTTTCATGCTCTTGCAACCCTTTTAGACACATTTTTGCTCATTACCAGTCATCCAAAACCTTTTGAATGGTCATTCCACTTCAGCCAGATATTATTCCCCATGCCAATCCTATTCCCCCAAGTCCCAAGCCTATAAGATAGGAGCACCACATTTAGACTATAGCACCCCATAGAGAAGTGTCCCATTTTAGGTGGTCTTATCCATTTGCACTTTGAGCCCCAACAGTCATTTTCATCTGGTCCTTATCCTTAATTAGGTTAGCCTAACATGAATACATATAACCCATGACTAATTATTCCCTATAAAACCCAACTCAAATCTCATTTACAAAGGATGTGACCAAACTTACAAATCAAGAAAGAATATAAATAAAGCACTAAGGAAAAATTCCCTATTCTTTACACACAATCACCCAACACAATTGTAAACCTACTCAAATCCTCATACCAGTACATAGCCACCTTAAACACTATCAATTTGGCATTTACATCTGCATCACACTATTTCATAAAGCACACTAGGTGGGAGAACTACATATGACTTGATCCCTATTCAGAGTATCGATATGTAGGTAGCATTACCACACAAGGGGTGTGGATTGCATATTTGATACATCTTTCACACTAACCCCCTTCTTTATCAAGTGATTCAAATGTCATTTTATCAAGCATGATGGAGGATTAAGGTTTGAAGACAAAATCAGCTCCACAATGTGTTCCATCAACAACCAGTGCTTGATTTTTCATAGGCACAACACAACTACCCAAAAAAATTAGGTCTCTATGATCATTTTAGATAATAGTGGTAGGAATGGACAATAGCATCAGACACCATATCATCCACATTTTGATGCTCCTATCATTTTTCCCAATGAATCCAGATTCAGGTTTATGACACATTCCCAATCTTGAATAGCTATTTTCAATCTTTGTATCAGTCATTTTAGTTTGTTTTCCACCTAAGTTATATTCCTTCTTATTTATTACTATTTTTATAAAGGTGAAAAAGATAAATAGTTGCACAAATTAGGATTGTATTTATTTCTATATTTTGTAATGATTTATTAATCCAAAACCTTAACTAAAATAAGAATAAAACTCCATTATTCCCAAATAAGTTAAATCATTTAGTGAACCCAACTTACTTTGTTTGCACACAAAAATCCTAAAAACCCTAGGAAAAAATCCTTACTAATTTTATTAATATTATTCTAATTTTTTGGCATATATAAATCAAAATTTCACATTTAATTTTTAAAATTTACCATAGTAATTTTAAAAATCATTTCTTTCAAACCCTAGTTGAATCTACTAGGTCCCTATGCTTTTTAGTGAGCACCTTACATGTTAGTGAGCTTTGTATCCTTTTTATGCATATTCTAATATATTATTTTTAGGACTTTACATTTCCCTTATTTGGTAATTTCCTTCCATCACATTTTTCTTATTACAACTTATTACAAAAAATCCAATCCACTTTTGCTTTGTTTTCCTACTTTAACAATGGCCTAATATACTAGTTTTGATGAAACTGATAAGAGGGAAATTCAAGAAATTTTAACTAAAAATATTGATATGCAAAATGATATGCTTAAAATACTACAAGAATTAAAAAAAACAATGGTCAATCCTCTCAAACTATATAATAACCAATTACAAATGACACTACAGGGGAAACTATGTCTCAGCAACCCCCTATAGTAGCCCAACCTTCCTATGTTGCACCACCAGTTATAGCTAGTACATCTTCACCTCTTGATGTGGCTGCCCTTATACAAGAGATTAAATTTCTTCAATCCAAGGTGATACATTTTCAGAAATGTGCCTCTAGACCAACATAGGATTTAGCGTCTTTTACTCTACTTCACACACCATTGGCACACCATACTGCTTCTTCACCCTTACCACCAAGTTTTGTTCAACCCAAGCCCACTTTATATGATGGAAAGGGTGATATAGAGACACACTTGAGATATTTTCACACAACATGCTTCAACTATCTACCAAATGATTGGTTACTAACCAAGATATTTCCATAGATTTTAAAGGATTGTGCTCTATAGTGGTTCTGACATTCTACTGAATCTGTCAGTCAAAGGATTCAATACTTTAGCTAACATGTTCCTATATCATTTTATCATTAACATATGTGATAATATTTCTTATGCCTAAGTTACACAACACAAACAAAGGTGAAATGAGCATCTAACAGATTATGTTCTTAGATATAAGACTATCTTGGCTAAAATGACTAGCCCCATGGTCGATCAAGAATTAAAAGATCTCTTCATATAGATTCCATCTACCAGCTTTACATGAGTCAATAATGTTCAAAAAAAAATATTCCTTCACTGATTTATGTTCAAACACTAAAGGAAAGGGAAGTCAAATTACTTCCAATGGGCAAACTTAAGTACATAAGCATATCAAAAACAACAAACAAAAGTAACAGTAAAGTCCCATACAAAGTAAAGGTTAATGATAGAAAAAATCAAAATAAATCTATAGTTATGCAGCTTTAGAGCCCCCTCAATGAGTGGTTTTATTAGTGCCTCCTTGGTCAGCCTTTACCAATCTACTAGTATCTCTAATCAGAGTCTTAGAGTAGCTATTGAAATGCAATGTCCTATCTCTCCCTCCTATTTAGGAAGTTGATACAATAAATCCTCTTCCACATATATATGATTATAATGAATTATATCATTTTCATCTGGAACTAAGCCACATAATGAATAGATGCATCAGTTTTTGACACAAGATACATGACTTGATAGATGGCAACCTTATTAATCTTGGAACTTTAGTTGAGCTTCCTTAAGCAAAACAAACATAAGACAAGGCTCTAAAAATTTTATCAGATCCTTTCTCACAACATTCTAAATAAGAGACAAGGGGTACATTAGGTGTTCACCATGCATATCATGCACACCCTCCACCAGCTACATACTAGCCACCTTTATTTGAGTCACATCTTTTGAGTAACATAATTGGTGTGTATAATTCTAGAGTTCTAGCTAGATCTTTAATTTCCTTCTCAGATCAGCAGATAGTTGAGGATGATTCATATTACTATGCACTCTTTATCAGAGGCTACATTGATCATCATCCCATTTATAGTATTATTGTAGATAATGGATCTAATGTGAACATGTGCACTATGATATTACTTTGGCATTTAAGATATTTAGAGTAGGATATCACCCTAATGGACATAGTTATCAGTGGATTTAGTGGACACATACAGATTTCATTAGGTGAGATTGTACTTCATATATAGGATAGTCTAGTACATGTGGCACATCATTTACTATTGTTCCCAATTTAGGTGTCTTCAACATGTTGCCTAGTCAACCATGAATCCAAAAACTTCATGTAGTACCTTTTATAATTCATAGATGTTTAAATTCACACTAATCAAGTTGTTATAGTTGGTGGAGTTTTGTATGAGTTACCACTCCCCACTTCAGAGACATCTCCTACTCTAAAATCACTAATTGTAGCTCCTCCACCAATTACAGTTCTTCCTCTAGTTAAGGTTTAAACATAATCAAGGCCTCCCTTCTCAGCACAGAGAGTTCATACACTTCCATGGAAGCCTCTCTTAGAGTGACCACTATATCAATGATAGTTTTATGACTTTAGATAGTTTCTATATACATTATTCACATCTAGGGTAGTATCATTAAGGTCTCATACCTCTACACATAGAGTGAATTTTTAGAGAGCTTATTTTACTACCAAATGGGTCCCTAGGAGCCCCATAGTTACTTTCACTTCTCAGAGTTACAAGGGGATCACATAGTCAATTTCCCCTATAGATATATTAGAGCACTTATAGCATACATAGATTTTAGAGTCCTAGTATCAACCCTTCCATCATGCTTCATTATATGCACGATCCCTCTCCTTGATACAAAACACTATGATAGGGAGTCTCTTATAATACTCATCGATTAGTATCATTTATTTTCAGTGTTTCTTTTACATAATTTCTCAGCTTACTTATACATAGTTTATTTTTGATTTCTTGTATATAGTTTCCTTATGATTACTTGTGCATAGCTTATCTCAAAACACCAAAAAAATAAAATATTTAAAAATACCAAAAATAATATAACATGTCAAAATACAAAAACATTTAAATAACTCAAAACACCAAAAACTTTTCAATTATATGCATTATACATGCTTTACATTTCTACTACTATGTTAGACTTACATTTTGTTTTTATATGCTATTATTTGTTTATATATATATATATATATATATATATATATATATATATATATATATATATATATTTATATATATTACCATGCTTCACTTGATTTTCTTTGAGTGTGTGTAATGACACCCAAATCCTTGATTTCTTCACTCTACCTATTGAGGGGGTATCCTACTTTTACATTTGAGACATACATCGACATATTGTCTCGACATATCTACCCACTAAGGGAATCTTCTACATCACTACACCATCTAGGTTTTATCATTCATGAATCATACACTCTATTTATCATGTTGATGTACATTACTTACTAATTTACATAGATTATTATATTGACACTCACTAGTATATAGCACTTATGTATTTCCTAGCATCTACCTAGTCTTGTACTACATGTTTTGTATACTTTCACTTCTTGCTTTGATCAGCTAGATGTGATGGTATTTCTATAATTTACATGCCTTCCTTTCTTTCTTTGAGTAGATACATGTGATTTCATTTTTTAGTTCCTATTTTTTTACCTTGGTGTGCCTTGGGACATTTTTCTAATGTCCTTTATTTTTACTCTTGTATGTGTTTGTGGCCCTCATTCCAATCTTGATTCTTTGTAAATATATGTTTATATGGGCATTTTAAAATGTCTTATATTCTTATTTTCCCAATTTGATTTACATGTGCCCATGTCCCTTGTTTGCTTCACCCCTTGGCATCTTTTGTATGCTTATTGCTTCTTGCCTTGCATTCTTATTTGCTCATTTGTTTTTTAGTTGTTTGAAATGCCATGATCCACATCATACATTATCTTTCCTTATTGGATGATATGATAGACATCATTTTTTATCCCTCCTTGATAACTAACTATATTTCTAGTTTTAATTTAGTAAAGTGCACATGTTATTACTTTTCTACATTTATCTAGGCATACCCCTATTGATCTAATAATCTCCAATACAAACTATGTTATATCTTGAGACATCTTTTTTATCATCATTACTATATCATCTATTTCATAGAATAACACATTTACAAGGGTATTTATCTTAAGGGAAGTCATTGCAGGGTCTTCATTCCTACCCTCAAAATAGATGGCAACAAACAAGGATTTTATCATAGAGATCAGATCCCTTTATTGGTCAAAATTAGTTTTTAGAACACTCAGAATAGTAATCAAAATTGAAAACATGCATAATAGACTAGAAAAATAGGGATGAACATAAAAAAATCATCCTAAATAGTAAAATATAAGAGTTCCCCATTTAAATTAAAGTCCCTTACAATAAAGTGTCCACTTTTTGGTCCTCCTATCCAAACACCCAAAAACCTAAAATTTTTAGAAACAAATAAAAAGGTAAGTTCAATTATAGTTTTTTCAACTACAATCTAGCTTAGGTTGGGAAATTTTAGTATAGTTTTACTTAGATTATCTAGATATAGGGGGCATCATACATGACATGATGGATCTCACTTCCAATTTTAGATTTGGCAATTGGTAGAACTTCCAGGTCATAATCCATGTTACAGACACCAGTGATTGGGGGCAATGTGCATGGAACATTTACCTTCTTTTTTTTCTAGTTCATTGTATTACCTAGGTATTATCAGTAGTTGTGTTCCTTATTCCATCTATATGTAGTTGGCATCATTTTGGAGTGGCTTTCATATAAGCATAGTTCTTAGTTTTGGAGTGGCTTTCATACAAACCTAATCTCCACCTTTTAGAGTGGCCAAGAGTGGCCTAGTTCTTAGTACACATTAGACTATCCATGCCACATTTTATATTATAGAGAATTGATGGGATTCATGAGCCATCTTATATGATACACATTCATACCAATATAATTTCATAATTCACACTTAGTGAGCAATGATGGAGACAAAGGACTAGCTAACCTTTGTATTCTTGATCCACCTACTGAGAGGGATTGAACACATAGTCCAAAAATTGATTAATACATAAATGATCATATAGCTTCTCTATGTAGTGGGTGATGATGGATCCAAAGGGCCAGTCTTTATATTCTTGAGCCACCCTCAAGGAATTAAACACTCAACACCATTCATGATATTACTCTTGGTAAAGCACATACCCAACATCACTCAACATCACAATAGGTTTTATATTAGTTTTCATACCTAATGAGGTGTATTCATTCCTTTATTTTCCTCTCTCTTTTACCTAGCCTTTATAAATTATTATTTTAGGCATAGCATGTCTAGTAAGAACTGATCTACTCCTTATTTTCTATTATAGATGTATGCTTCATGTTGTGTTCTCTCTATGCACACTCAATATCACACATCTTCATGGGATTCACCCTTGTAGGTAAGTTTAGGTACTCTTTCTATTTCTCCTTTATCCTATTATTTCACTTTATTTCATCACTAGAATAAAAGGGGGCCAAATGTAGTCATATAAAATTTCCAAATTGGTAGTTTGAGTGTCGCTTGTGACACCCCATCCATAGGTCTTTTTTACATGCTCTTGAAACCCTTATAGACATCTTTTTGCTCATTTCTATTCATTCTTAACCTTCTAAATAGTCATTCCACCTCATCTAGATAGCATTACCCATGCCAATCCTTCTCTCCCAAGTCCCAAGCCTATAGGATAAGAGTGCCCCATTTGGACTATAACACCCCATAAAGAAGTGTCTTATTTTTGATGATTTTTTCCATTTTCACTTTGAGCTACAATGGTAATTTCATCTAGTTCCTTATCCTTGATTAGGTTGGCCTAGCATGAATACATCTAACCTATGACCAATTTTTCCTTATAAAATCTCACTCAAAGCTCATTTACAAAGGAGGTGACCAAACTTACAAAGAAAGAAAGAATACAAATAAATCACTAAGGTAAACTTCATTTTTATTTACACACAATCATATAACACATCTATAAACCTACTTAAATCCTCATACTAGTCCCTAGCCACCTCAAACACTATCAATTTAGCATTTGCATCTACATCACACTACTACACAGAGCACATTAGGTGGGAGAACTACATATGAATTGATCCCTCTTTAGAGTATTAGTATGTAGGTAGCATGCCTACACAAGGGGTGTAGATTTCCCATTTAGTACATCTTTCACACTAACCCCCCTCTTTCTCAAGTGACTCAAATGTTGTTTTATCAATCATGATGGAGGGTTAGGGTTTGAAGACAAAATCAGATTCAAAGCAAGTTCTATAAACAACCAACACTTGATTTTTAATAGGCACACTGACATAGTCATAATGTAACTACCCAAAAAGTTTCAAGTCTCTATGATCAGTTTGGACAACAATGGTAGGAATAGACAATACCAACAAACACTAAAGTGTCCACTTTTTGGTTCTCTTATCCTTTCACCCAACCAAAGCTAGATTTAGGTTTATGACACCTTCCTAGTCTTTCACAACCATTTTCAACCTTGGTATCATCCATCTTAGTTTGTTTTCTAGTGAAGTTGTATTTCTTCATATTTATTACTATTTTTAGAAAGGTGAAAAAGATAAATAATTGCACAAATCAAGACTATATTTATTTCTATATTTTGTACTAATTTATTAATCTAGACCCTTAACTAAAATAGGAATAAAAATCCATTATTCCCAAATAAGTTAAATCAATAGTCAAATAATCCATTGGCTGGAAATGTTAAACCATGTATGCTTGACTTAAATAGATAACATATTTCTCTACATTAAAGAATCATTGATTATTGTTAGTTGTATTTGGTAAATTAAGATCAATGTCTAATGACTTGAAATTGGGTAAAATAGATAAATGGGATTAGTAATAAAACCAAGTTATAAAAATTGAAGTTATATATATTACAAAAATAAGGTTTATGGTAATAAAAAGATGATATTTATTTCTTGATCCTTCCTCATGATAGATATTATCTTGTAGGCTTTAAAAGAATAATAAAGAGTTCTGTTAGTAGGTTAGAATAGTAATTATGTATCAAGTTATATATTATGGAATATATAAATGCATGATAAATAAATATACAAAATATAATTACAAGAGAACTTAGGTTCTCATATATGTATATAAATTATATTTTTAGAATGGGATGTGTGCCTATTTTTATAGTAGTGACTAAGAAGATAAGTCATGAAATTCAAAATGATAGGGAACTATAACTATACTAACATAGCCTAAGTTACTAAAAAGATGAAGTAAATGTTTACGATTTTATTAAAAATCATTATATAAGTTATGATTTTTTATTTGTATTTAGCATTACGAGCTTTTTTTTTTTGAAAATGATGATTTGGTATTTTTAGAATTTACTTAAGGAAAGTAGTTTCTATTAGTTATATTTTAATATATGATAAATAAACTTGTTATCATGATTTTTTTTATGTGTTGAATAATATAAATGAGGTTCATTCATATGTTTGATAGAACTAATGTATGTATAGTAATTATTTTAGTAATTAGGATGTGTGTAGACTTGCTAGTATAAATAATTACATTAATCTATTGGTTATAATGAGTGTTAACCAAATGTATCTTTGTTGGTTCTAACTAAGTAGTGAGATGAACTTCACCATCTTGTTTAGTATCTTTAATGCCTAATGAAGGTAATCTAATGAAGTGGTGTGTATGAATTTGACTAATCCTAGAGATCATATGTTGTTTAAAACTTTGGCCAAAGTAATTTTAGATAGACATTATAATTTCATATGTATGATTTACATGCTTGTGAAATATCATGTTAAAATGTATTTATTTATGGTACACATCATGTAGTATAAATATTACAACATACAAATAATATCTACCCATACATAAAGAGAGGGCCATTCCATATTTGGGGGATTGTGTGAGGGATTGATGGTATGTGTTTGGTGTGGAAAAGTGCTTGGATGATGCCCTCCATACCCACTTTAGTCATTACTTGGAGACTACACTTGAGTTAATCAAGATACAATAGTTAGAGTGACTTGAGCTATGTGGAGCATTATATCTATCATTGTATTTATGATGAGGCATCATACCTACTAGAAATGTAATTGATCAATTATTGTATATTAATAATATTGGTTTTATGATTGTACCATTCGTGGATGTAATTTATTATAATTACTTTCCTTATGTAGTTATGATTGTTTACATAAGTTTATAATGATTGGTAATTATTATTGCATATTTACTAAGTTTAATAAGCTTAGTTAGTATATTAAGAATCACTAATTATATTCTCATGGTGTAAATAGAATGAAATAATAAGTTTTGAGTAAATATTAAAAAAAATTACATTATTCTATTAAATCTGTATGGGAATGTTACACTTTAACTACATCAATATCATATTTTTTCACCATGCCATATAACTCTGACTGAAGTTGTTAAACCATCTCTAAAATATATAGATCAAAATTTCTAAACTCCATGCCATCCTTATGAAGATTTTTAGGCGTTTATTTCCCTTTCCTATATATGTGAGTGTTAAGACCAGCTATGTCCATACAATGTAAAATGCATCTAACCTACAAATCAATTCTAGCTTGAAAAAGATAAATCACACTTACAATTTTACTTGTTGATACATTTAGACATTCAAGGTCATGACCAATATGGATATGGTATACCTAACCAAGGTGTCTCTTACCATAATAATGTCAATAGAGAGAGTTATAAATCCTCTAGTCAAGTAACACTATGCAATAACCCTAGCTAGGTCCTATGTTTTCATATTCACAAAGTATATGCAAAGTAAAGTAAAATTCAATTTAGTGCTTACCAAAGCTTGTGGTATAAAGTGGGAGTAATAAAAATAAAAATTAAACATCCATAAAAGATATATACTTAATCCAATGTATAGGAATTCCTAATGCATGGGAGAGAAGTACAAATTCAAATCTATCTACTTAAATAAAGGAGGTACAAAGTTAAGAATACTTACCTTTGAATATGAAATTGTCAAGCCTCAATCTCTCTCTTTTCCAAGGTGTTTCACAATAGGTTGTTGTGTATGTTGAAGAAATTAAGGATGGATAATAGACTATAGTTTATCCAAGGACCTCCTAATGAATCCCAAGTTTTCACAAGATAAGATTTGTATCTCCAAAAGAAGTATTGGAAACCTAAGTAATGTTCCTCAAGTAGAATGGTGGACAAGCAGATGTGTAATATAATATTCTTATTTTTATATTATTCTAATAAATGGAATCTAACCTTAAACCTTTCTAAAATTTTACTCAATAGTGTTGGCCCAATTTAACCTTATATCATCAATTGATAAAATCAAGTTAGGCTAGACATGTAACAT
>JARHVA010003688.1:1712500-1878563 GCA_037957365.1 Torreya grandis
ATAGGCAAATAGGTGAGATACTAATATCAACTCATGCTAGTTATATGAAAAAAAAAATCTAAAATGGATCTACCATCCCACAACATATTCTTCATTCCTCAAGACCTCTTACATAGTCGTTGGTCTACTGTGAAGATTGGGTACTTATGTGAGAAAGTAGGTAGCATTATAGATTTTTTTTATTCTCCTATCCTAATCTACTGACCTACCACAATCCAATAGACCTTGACTTTATCATGAGGCCAAATGTGTAGTTTGATCTTTGATTAGAAATAGGATATGTGTTATGAATGGCATCTTTTGGTTCGATTATACTTTTGAATTTATATGTTGCCTTTTCAAATCATTGTTTTTTGCTTAAATGATTTGGTTTTCAAATTTTTATGCATTTTATGATTCCTCCACCATACAAATTTGGAATAACCAACATGATTGATATAAGTGATATACATAAATGATTTTTAAACTTTTTTTTAAAAAAGTCTAAGTATCCAAAAATATGATTGACTAAACACTTAGGCTTACCTATGAACTAGTATGCAATCTCAAGTTTCAACTATATGTATGCTTTGTATGTTAAATAAGAATAAATAAATAAAGGGATATCAAAATAGATCAGTCAATAGGAATATAGAGAGAGATTACTAAAGGAATCAAAGTTTGTATAACCAAGTCACAATAATAATTATCTAATTTTTAATGGAGATAAGATAACAAACAATCATTATAAAAGAAAAATAATCCATGAAATAAGTGAACTCATAAAATTAAGTATGAAATCATTAAAATAATGATAATAATCCATAATAAAGGTGAAAATAAATGAAACCATATAAACACATAAAGTATAATAGAATGATTTAAGTAGATAAGTGAAACCAAATTTGACACATAGTCAAGTTTATAATATATATAAAAATAGATCACACGTCCAATCCAAAATCATAACATAGTACAATGTCAAATAACACCATGCCATGTTCACAAATATTATCCATGACATCTAAAATATCTCTATGAAGCTAGATTTTGGTAATAGTCAGAGTCTCCTTGATCCTCTCAGAAAGTTGTGAAAACACTTCCTTCTAAATATCCTCAACTAAAAAATTAGGTATATTTGATGAATAATCATGCTCAAGAGGGATCTTGTACATAAGATACTCATGGAGAGGAATAAATGTCTGAATTGGAATAGTATATACATGATGAGAAGGAGGTGAAACCTATAGAAAAGGAGGAACCTTTGTGCATGTGTGACTTATGGAAGGAGTAATTATTGATGTAGACATCGACTATGGGTGATCATGAAGGTGTTTTTGGAGACTATGATAATTATAAATATGATGGGAACCACACTAGTGCCAAATATAGTATGCTTCCCCATATTTAGGGATATATTTTGGTAATATCTTAGGAAGAGGTATAGCCTTATCTTTGGGCTAAGGAGTGGTTAGATGAAATGTGTCAATATATTTCCTAAATTTCTAACAATGAGTGGAAGAATGGTTATTTATCCCATGAAATCAACATATACATTTTTTAGTAGGATTTGGGGGCCTAGGAGAAAAATAAGTAGGAGATGTTGGGGGTGGCTGATATAATTAGTAATCTTTCCTCTAATGATTGGCAACTTTTTGGATATCATAATAAGGCTAATTGGCCCATTGCGTAGGCATGGGATCCATTTGTAGCAAAGTAAGAATGCCATTGATAAGGGAAGGTAGGGATAGAACATAAATTTAAATAGGCTCATCTAAAGGTAAATATAGAGCATCAACCAGACTAGACTCATCTAAAAGTGAGTCTATCTAGAAGGTTTGAGAATAGTATCTATTAGCTCTATAGGAAGTAAACTATAATGATCCTGGCTTATAGAAAATTGATAAGGACCTATCATGGAATGATCAATGAGTATACACATGAGGGGATATACTATAACTAGAGGTGTACCATGTGAGAACTCCATCTCTACCTTGAGATAAATAGTAAGAAGACTAGTATTGGGTAATATAAATTAAATAATGGTTAAATACAAATGAAAAGACTAAAATAAAGAAGAGTGATATTGAAGAATTTTGGCATTTCTAGTTTGGATGAGTTTGGCTAAAATGGGTCATCTAAAGCATAAACATCATCATAGTTAGGTGTATGAAATTTGATGGTATATGTAGGTATGACTTTGTCATTAGAGGATGTGTTATGGATTGAATGTCTAGTCTTGGTTAAGATAATAGGTATATCATCGGTGGGTGGTGGGAGAGATCAAACTTAAAAATAAGGAGGAATTTAGGTGATAATATGAGGGGATATATCTAAGGTTTTATTCTTAAAGATAATCTCATTTGGCTCACCATAATCAGAATCTATGAGGTTAGGTGGAATGTTCCCAATTAATTCAAGGTGGCCATTATAACCTTGAGTGGAATTAATAGGATAATTGAAGAAATGGGATTCCCTAAATGGGAGACTAGGCAAAGGTTTAATTGTAGTAAGTTTAAAGACACCATGTTCTTTGAATTATTCAAAATTCTAAGGGTTTGTGTCTCTTTGAATCTTGTAAATAGGTCCATTATGGGGGAATTTGATGCATTATCATGTATATAAGGCAATTTCTCTCATATGATGATTCCAAGGTTGACCAAGTAAGATCTTATAAGAAAGAGGAAAGTTAAAGATCATAACTTTCATATAAAATTTAATAGAAGGGATGGTACTGGGAAGCCAAACACAACCTAAAGGAGGCATTTGCCTTATATCATATCCTTGACATGCTCTACATGTATATTTGAGATTGCATTCAAAATATCTAATTTTATTAATGAATTCAAGGGAGGAAATGCAAGTACCTAAACCTTCATAAATTAAGGCATGCTTAGCTTGGATATCACCAATTTGGATTCTAATGAATAGAGGTGGATCATCAATAGGAATAAGTATCTCATTGAGAATCATGGAAGTGATAGGAAACTTAAATGAAAGAGAGGTATCCACTATTTCATCCACATTTATGGACATATCTTCACATTTTTTAAGTATATTATCTTTGGATCTTGATAAGCTAGCTTCACATCCTGCTAGAGTAGGATAAGGGATGATCATTTCAAACAACAATTGCATTAGATGGTTTTTATGTTAGGTAAAAAATTTCTTTAATTATAGGAAATTTATTTGATATGGGAGATGATAAATTTATACAATGAGATCCCATTCATCATAACCCATAGGAGGATTTCTAAAGTTGTGCATGTAATATTATAATATCTCCTAGGAAGGAGGGTTAGAAGTCCAATTAAACTTATGTTGATAGTGTGCAGTTGGTTTGGGTTGATTAAAAAATGTTTGATTTACTTTAGGTGTTGTGATGGTTGGTTGAGGTATTCTTTATGGTTGGGTTGAATAAATACTACTAGAAATTTGGGGATGTTTTCTTATTGTGTGGATGTCAGGGGAAGAGTAGAGATGGTATGAGAGGTATAATAAAGCTATGTTGTTGAGAGTGGTGATTTAATGGTATAATTTCCTCTAGCCCCTATTCCATTAGATTAGATAGGGAAGTGCCATGAATGACATGGAACAACTCAGAGGTGTGATGTATAGGTGTTAGAGTAAAGTTGATAAAATCAACTACTCTTATCATGTTAATCATATTAACCATATTTTATTCATTAGTAGTGAGGTCTATAAGACTTTCAACATTGTTTGTAGGAGTAGGCTTGTATATGTTATCTTGGTGGTTGGTAAGAATATATATGTATATAACAAGATGAGCATTAGCTTGGTTTAAAGCTTTGTTTTTATTTTGAATTTCATGGGATTTAAAAATCTATTTCATATGCTTTTTGACACTTTCATATAAGGGTTTCATGATCAACGGTTGGTCCAAGAATAAAATCCATAGCAATATTATGTAATTGTTTAAAAGTCTCATGAGAGTGGCGCCAACTTGTATGAAATAAACAAAAATTGTTTATATCATACCATGATTTCATAGGACTAGTTGGGTCAAGATATCATGGTATAGGTCTTAGAAGATGTTTTGAAGCTCTATTAAGGATAATGGTTTGATTATATTAGTATTTTTGGGTTGAATAAATGTAGGAGTAGGAGTGTTTTTTTATGGGGAGCATGATCCATAGAGTTTTTTAGATTAATTTATTGAATGTTATAAATAGTGTTATAGGTATCAGTAACACCATCATTGGTTACATAAAAAAAATTATTGATAATACGAGTGTTGATTATAGGTTGAGATGGTTCAAATTCATGCATGAATAAGTCTTGTCATTTATCTTGGTTAAGGGCTTATTCCAAATTTCTTAGAGAGAGGGTCTTAACCTAATATTGTAATTTGGGGTATAAAGCATTAGTGAATAGGTGGAAGAAGTTTTCATTCAACATATTGTGATCACATGTTTAAGACAAGTTCTTCCATAATTTTACAAAGTCTTGTGCCATTTTAGTTTCAATTTGTTTGTAATTTATAAAGTGGGCTAAATTATTCTTGGGAATATCACTAGGTTAAAATTCTTGGACTAGTGAGTTAACCAAGTCTTCAAGGCTAGTGATAGAATGGGTTTTTAATTTATTATACCAAAATAAAGCATATCCTAATATTTTTTAGCTAGTATTTTGGTAGAATCAAATGTGTTAAGTTTGACCCAATCTTTATAAAAGTTACCAAATGTCTTTAAATGCAATGTGAGACTAGTGGATCCATTATAGGTGATGGTGGGTGTGATACCTCCTATGTCAATATTATCAATTTGAGGTACAAGAGGTTTATTTTGTATATTTTTTATTGTTTTATTAATGAGGGGTGGTTTTGGGATAAGTTTACCATGGGAATTCCTAAGGGGAGGTGGGGGAAATTCAAATTTTGTACTCCCCATGAAACCTATTGAGGTTGGTTTTAAAGATGAATGAGATGGTTTTTCATCTGAATCATCTAATTTTCATTATTTGTTTGAAATTTATGCATTTAATTAAGTGTTTTTAATAATATTTGGTTAGTTTGGGAAACATTTTAACTAGTATGCACATGTGATGCATTAGTATTAATATTAATAGTTTGATTTACACTTAATATTATCATATACCACACTAGTGGCATGAGAAGTATTGGTAGTAAAAGAATAAATAGTGGCATGAGAATCATTGGTAGTAAAATATTCACTATTATAATGGTTAATTGGAATGCTCTTTTGAAGAGACCTACTAGAATTTGAACCTGCAATGTTAGTTGAAATACTTAGCATGGAGGCTAAAAAAGTCAAAGAAGAATATGTCATAGTGTGTGAAGGAAACATAATAGAAGGAAAAGGTTGAGATTCAAATAATGTGGCTCCCCAAAATACATGAGAAAAGATAGGGGAGGATGATGGAGGTTATTCTACATGAGGATTTATCATAAGACTATAAATGCTTGAAGGATATTTTCCTCTATGTTAAGGGAATTCATTGATGAAAAAGAACATTTCAATTGTGTACTCTAAATCATGCTCAACTTATAGTGAGAATAAATTATTATGAATTGAGGATAAATGAGTAAGAGTCTTGCAATTTTTAGTGTGAGTGATAACATGGACATTGCTTTCATCCATGGTGGGTGCCACAAGCTGTGTCTTGGGAAACCTATTAAGATTAAAAAAACTCATCATGTTTGTTTTATTTAGATATATATTATCCTAAAAAATTAAATTCATGATGAAGGAAATAGGTTAAAAAACTTTATGGAAAACAAGGATCAATTGGTAAGATACAGAATCAAACCAATCAATTGTGTTATGTAAGATAAGAAATAAAACAAGGGATAAAGGACATAGTCAGACAAGACAAATTTGAACTATAAGATAGGAAATAGACTAGGCTAAAAATATACACAATCGTATAGGTTGAATACTTACTCCCAAAGGATAAACTAAATAGGCTGAAAAGATACATGCTCATATAGAGGAATTGTGTTTTGAAGGTAAGAAAAACTAATAGTCTTTAAGATATTGTGTCAACAAGGATAACTATGTTTTGAAAATAGGGGAAAATTTTGCAATAAAATAGTTAATCAAATAAAATGAATCACACAATAAATTAGATCAATGTGTTTAATCTAATTGTAGCACACATCACAAACCTTGAACTAATGTTGGCTAGTATAAGTTTTGCAATACAAAATACAATGATCAAAAAGAAAGCAAAATCACTTGATTGTAAATGCTATTTAATTAGTCATTCTATAATTTTTTTAATTTATCATAAAGTTTAAAATTAATTTGATAGGTATTTGGATATATTAAGGAATTAAAAATCAATCTATGTATAGTTTTAGGTGGTTTAGGTTGAAAGGGATCTATATTGATGATGGTACTAGATTGGTATTGGGTCCTACCCCTTCACTTCACAATACCATATTGATAAAGGTGTCAAGCTATTTTACAATATATACCATCAACAACATGTTTATACTTGGCCATAAAACTAACTCAAATTCCCCCTTGGTGATTAAATCCAAGCAAGTAGGCCTTGGGAAGAAAATATTTAATGATTTTTAGTATTAAGTGATTTGGAAGTGTGTGTAAAAGAGAAAAATAGTGTGACTAAATCGATAAATTAATAACCCACCTAATTAATTTATTTTTGTTACTATAAGCATGAAAAAAAATTAAATGGAAAGTGTATTAATTACTATAAAAATAGGTTAATTCCTTTGATTATGAAGAGTACAGAGTCAGTTCAGTTGACATCATATGCAAATAATATAGAATAAAGTCAATAGGGTCGCTAATATTTTATAGAAGCAATATCTAGAAGAACATAGTTGAATAGGTAAAATCTATATTCTAGAGATAAGATAGGCTATAGAACTATTTTGATTTATTCGATCAAGTTTGTTTTAGGGTTTACAGTTTCATAGACTACAAACTATGACAAATAGGACTATAAATGAAAATTAGAAAGGACCAAGAAGGTAAGAATGAACCTTAGTAATTTTGAAGATGTTTAATTTGTAAATTTTATGTTATTTTTCTCAAGTTTTAATTTTAATATTCTACAAACAAAATTTATTGGGTTGATAAAGTCTACAAAACCTATGTGCTAAAACTAATTTACGAATAGAATCGACTAGCTTGACTATGTTTGAAAACTTGTATACTGAAAATAAGAAATGTGAATAGAGTTGATTGGGTTGATTAAGTACTCAATATTGTATATAAATAATAACATTATGTTTATATGATCAATATAGTCACCTAAATTTGGAGAAGACCTACATAAATAAAATAGAGTCATTTTGGAGCGATTGTGTTAAACCTAGACATAAAATATTAGACTATATCGAAAGGTTAGATATAGTACTAAAAAATAAAAATATTTAATATGATAATAAAATGAATGCATGAAATAAAACCCACAAGGTTTATATTCACATCAAGTTCACCAAAATTTATACAAGGGAAAATACAACTGACCTACAAATCAATCCTAGATCGGAGAAGATAAATCACACTTACACTTCTGCTTGTTGATACATTTAGACATTTGGGTTCATGAACAAGATGGATCCACTATACATAAACAAGAGATCCCTTACCACAATAATTTCACTAAATATTATTTAAAAGCCTCCAGTCAAACAACACCATGTAATAACCCTAGCTAGGTCTTATGTTTTCATTTTCACAAAGTATATGCAAAGTAAAATATAATCTAGTGCTCACTAAAGATTATGGAACAAAGTGGGGGTAATAAACATTAAAAATTAAATGTGCATATATGACCTATACTTAATCCAATGTATATGAAATCCTAATGAATGGAATAGAAGTACAAATTCAAATCTATCTACTTTGACAAAGGAGTAACAAAGTTAGGAATACTTATCTTTGAAGGTGAACCCATTGAGCCTCAATCTCTCCCTTAGACAAGGTGATTTAAAATAGGTTTTTTTTTATGTTAAATAAGTTAAGAATGTATAATGGACTATAGTTTGGCTAAGGACCTCATAATGAATCCCAATTTTTGATAGAATAAGATTCATATCTCTAAAAGAAATATCGAAACCCTAAGCAATGATCCTGAAGTAGAATGGTGGATAAGTAGATGTGAAATATAATATTCTTATTCTTTTGTTACTATTCTAAATGGAAAAAATTTATGTATATATATATATTTTAATCTAACCTTAAACCTTTCCAAAAGTTTATTCGATAGTGTTGACCCAATTTGACTTTATATCGTTAATTGATTATAGTAAAGTAGGTTCTATATTGGGTTGGCCATGGCTAACCTAGACCCATAACATGATAATATTAATTTGAATACAAGTTCAACCTAGGTTGAAATTTTTTGGTTAATGTCAAAAATGTTTTTCCACTTAGATAGGGGTTGAATAAGGCAGTGAATTGCTTGGAGGAGTGTGTAAGGATGGAGGTATAGCTTAAGGAAGTATATAAGTGATGTTTGTGTAGATTAAAAGTGGTGGTATAGGGGACAATAATCTTGAAAAACACAAATGGTAAACCCACCTCTTTTTTGATGCACCCTTTAATTCATGCACTTAGAGAGATTGAGACTCAATGGGTTCCTGCAAGAGAGAAAGCATCAATAATTAATCAAGTTTGAAAATATTATGTGTATTCACTATGCATAAACCCTGTGAGGGTTTTAACCCCAAAAAAAGTGTATTAGTAGATGAGATAGTTAAAATTACCTCACCAAGATGAATCCAATGGATTTTAATGTGAACATGGGTGAAAAATTCAGCCCAAAAAGTGTACCAATAGAATACATAATTATATTCAACTCGTAGAAATGAGTCTAATGACTGCTAATTTTACAAGGTTATAAAATTTTGAGACTTTTTTATTTTTTTAATAAATATTTTTGAAAAATTACTTCTAATAATATTGTAGTGATGGAAAAATTAAATTATTCTATAATTACAAGTTATGTTTTTTGATCCTTCATCTCACAAGAGACATGCAACACTAAATCTTTAAAAATTACACTACAAAAACTTACCCAAATCAAATCTATGATACCACATGTAATGAAAATATTTATATGTTTGAATATTATAATAATATATCATAGAAATGAGAGTAGAGATAATAGATCCACAACAATAATTAATAGAAGAGTATAATGATCGATAAATATATCTGAGCCACTTCAAGCAGGAAACTTCCATAATAATGTAATAAGATCATAATTCATAATATGATGATCAAATACTCACAAGTACCTCCTATATATAATCTACTTATCCATATTTATTCCATAGGCCAACCTTATTAAGAACATATAGAAACATGACAAGATAATATAAGAGGTATGTAAGTCATAAGTCAGCCACACATATCCCTAGACATGCCATAGTTTAAGGGTTTGGCATAAGCTAGCTTAAACTAATATTTATCATTTTTTTTATTATTATTTTTTGTATTTTATCCATAATTTGGTCATGTTCATAGATATCAAATTTTTCTCCTTACGCATATGTGTTTGATTCTATATTAGATTTAGTGGCTACTTATTTACCCTTATTGGTCTTCCTCCCACTTCTGGTGGTTACCACTACTCATGGTTGTGAATCATTATTCATAATTTGAATATCCTTATTTCATGGTCTCTTTTATTATTCTCTTATGGTTTATTAATAGTATAATTTGGTTTATCGTTATTATTTTATGGGATGAAATTCCCTCTTATACTTTTTTCTCTTCTTCTTTATCATGGTGAACTTCATTACACTACCCTTTTGCGATTTTTATTAAGTGTTTATACCCTTTCTTAGGGGGAATACTTTACCAATTCTTCAATTTTTGTTTTAATATTTTTATATAATTTCATTTCTTTAGGAAAAAATAATTATTCATGCATACCTATTTTGTTGAAAAATATGCACTCTTTTTGTGGTTCTTCACCATAATTTCTATCAATGCATCCCACCTTTCCACATTTATAGCTTAGTGGGGGTCGCTCCTAATTATAACCCTGATTGTTATTATAATTTTATCCCCTCTCCCCTTGGTAATTTCCCATTATGTGTTATCCTCCTTTATAGACACCCTATCCACCTCCTCTATATCCTCCTTGGTTATTATTATAATACTATGGTAGGGCATTTTGAGATTAAAAATTTTAAATTATAGGAAGTGTTTGATATTATTGACTAGGTTACAGTATACTAACATTGTTCATAGGTAATTATGGTAAAGGCATTTGTTGTATTGTTGTTATTCTTCTCTAATTTGTATCCTATACATTTGTGAGTGCATTTATAGCAGGGTAATTTTGACTATAGTTATTAAATGTTCTACAATTAGTTCAATAAATTAATTGATTCGTAGGTGTTTCCACCTTCAACATAGGGCATAAGTGTTTTGGATGGTGATCATATACTTTATATATTCTATAATAAATCCTCTCATGATATATAATTTATTTAATTGGTGGGGTCATCCCTATCAGTGGTTGTGGTCTTATTTCCACTACTCTCTTGTACATATCACTATGGGATAATTTTATCCTAGAATTTCCTTCCACATAATAAATTGTGCACAAAATTGTGTCACACAGTGGTGTATTCTTATTATGCAGTGTCCCATATTCACTCCCTTTCATCAATATATCATGTTTTAACCTGAATTTTTCTAACTCTAATTTTAATATTTTAACATTGTCTTTTAATGAGGTATTTATATCTCATTTCTAGGACTGAGCTTCTAACCATAATTCCATTTGTAATGTTTTCATAAATGTGTAAAACAAATCCCAAGCATTATATTATTTATTTTTCATTTAGAGGCTCCTATAATTTTTGCACTATGGATTTAAACTGATGATCATAATATTTTATAATTTCCTTTTCTTTTTGTATCATCTCTCTCATATTGTTAACACTTTCCATTAGTATGTCTGGATAGTGAAAATTACCTTTTAATTCTTTTTGGACATCATACCATGTAGTGGCATGTCTTTATTAAGTCTTTGTGTACCATTTAAGTGTGTCATCTCTTAGTGTTCCAACCAGATCAAATAACATCGCTCTTTCATCGGTAATATTATGCATCCTCCAATATGAGTCCAATACAAACATATATTCTTTCACATCCTTTGTGTCTTTTCCAAACAATGGAAACTTCAACCTATTATGTGTCATTTTATTATTCCTAGGTGGGTTAGGAATCTTGCTACTAGGATTGTTACCATTGTTCACATAATTATTTTATGTACTTGATCTTATAGTACTATGAAAATTTTATGTTTTTTTATCTTTATATTGGGTAATCAAATTATAGTGATGACCTTTATTTATTTTCAATTATGTTTGAAAGTATATTCTTCCTAACACTCCCATATGATTCCTTATAAATTCCCTTATTTTCTCAATCTCCTCCTTATGAATTTGGTATCAGTTTTTTATTTTTCCACTAATTATAGATATATGTATAATGGATGGATGTATGTGTTTATTGTGAATTAGAAAGGGTAATGGTGATTGGTTCAAAGGGCTTATTTCATATCAGAGCATCTTATGGTTGGGGTTTAGTGGGTTTGCATCACTTTGAATCTATTCTTCTACATCTTTTATCTCTATTTTTACTTCTTCACCAACATTTTCATTAATTAATCCTCTATGTTGTATTTTTACACTATGACTACTAACAATTATTATAGACTCACCTTTCTCCTAAAGATTCGTATCTTTTTCCACATTTATTTTTTCTTCTATACTATCTATAAAACTTTCCTCCTGAGTACTTACTATTAGAATTCCATTAATAAAATCTCCTCCTTTGGTTATACTATATAATTAACATCTCCTATCTTAATTATCATATCATCACTTCATATTTCACTACTTTCTAAGCCTTGTCCACTATGGGCCAAACTACTCATAACTGATTGGTCTTCCACACCCAAAGTTTTGTGTAATTTAGGTGTTCTAAATAGTGTGTCTAAATCTATTAATCCTTGTTGCTTGTCATTCATGACTTTTTACAATGTGGTATATAGAAATTCTTATACTCTATTTCTTTAATTATCTACATATGTGTCTTTCTGTGATGTGAATACTAACTCATTAATATATGGTAGAGGAACAATATCAAGATTTTCAATATTAGAGTTTCCATTGGTAGAGGCTAGATTAGTTTTCTCTACCATCTTACTTTTTTGTAACATTATTTATTCTTTTTCCTTATTTTGTATCTCTTTCTTAATTATTGACTAAATTCTCTTATCCTCCATCTGATTCTTCATCTCCTTCTCCTTAATTAACTTACTTTTATTTTATACTTACTTTCTTATCCTGCTACATCTTATATAACCTCCCCAACCATTTAGACTAGATATTTTGAGTGGTGGCATCTTATAAGGATCCCCCTTTATTCTTCACACCATACCTTAGGTACATGTCCCCTAAATGAATTGTTTACCTTATTTTACTAGTCCTTGCTCCAAAAATAGCTTAAAGAGGATAAGTGGTACTTTTTTTAAGAAATATTAAATATCCCATTTCATAAAATTGGATTTCTTTGCTTCAAATCTCATTCAATCCTATATAGCCCAAAATATGATGAATGAATTGAGGGTATTTTAAAACCAGTAAGCAATAACCGAACTTATGGATTTATCAATTTGTTCAATAACCTCAATATTTTTTACAGTCCATTGAATAGGTTTTTTTATGTGAATGTGTCAACCTTTTATATGTTTGGATTGTATTAATATTTAATGCCATAAAATTTATGTAAAGATAACACAGAATTATTCTTCCTACAGTCTAAATAATGTTGCTTTTATTTATAGTAATGTTTTGTCTATCTTCTTAACTTTGATGTGAAAAAAATTAGTGTTTATTCCCACCACTCTTCTATGTAAGTTAATATAGGCTTCCATAAATCCAAAGGATACATCATTCTAGACATTAGTCAACTAAATAATTTGTGATGCAATGAAATGTTGACATAAAATATAAATATATTGACTATAGATTTATTATAATGATAAAATTTAACTCTAATTATACAAATATAACATAAGGGTTAGTATTTGGTTATAGTATTTAACATATATTGGAAAATTAGTGGTTATATTCACTATAAATCACATTGTACATGGTACATAGTAATTCCTACTCTAAATTTTATTTCCTTAAATATATATATATATATATATATATATATATATATATATATATATACCACCAAATACAATGTTTTATATATTTATTTAGACTATACTTAAGCAATTACACAAGTTACTCTACTATATAACTCTTATAAGTCATCTCGGTATCTTATATTTTATATGTTATATTTATTATATTGCAATGTTTTAGAATAAAGTACTAACTCAATACAAAACAAATCAATGGTCATGTCTTTGTGATACATTCCCTTTCTGTAATCTAGTCATCCTTTGTTTCCACAAGGCATTATTTCCTACTGCAACGCATGTCAGCATTAAATTAGAAACAATGATTAAGCATAGTAAGGATTGAAATTATTAAATTTATTTTTCCTTATGGGTATATAATAAAAATGTTAAAAATTATACAAGGTAAACCCATGTTCATTGGTTTATTGGGTAGAATTATTATTTCCCTTTAATTTTGGGATTCCCTCCTTGAGAGGTTCACTTAAAAGAATTATTAACAATGATAGATATATATAACAAATATTACATTTGTTAGAAATGTTAGATGAATTGATAATTCATATTATAGATAACTTAATATCTTATCAAAATCACCTTCAAAAGGTAGATTATAATAAAAAAACAAATTAATATATTTCAATATGGGTGATGAAGTATTCAAATAAAATTTAGGAAAATACTAATGCAGATAACAAGTGGAAATGCGAGTTTAAACTTGATTGGTTTGGGCCATTTTTAATAAAAAATAATTATAGATCAGTGGCATGTTTATTTGGTAGATTAGAATAAAATCCTTTAAATAATCCAATCAACACTATGTTTATGCTTTAGCTTTACTCTTATTTTCTGATCACATACCTGCTTTGTCTTTATAATTGTTTTCTTTTATGTTATGATCATTAATTAATTTTTTTTAGTTTTATTTAGTTTATTTCATAATTTTTCTTTTCCATTTGGTTCTATTTGTTACATTTTGATTCTTAATTATTTGTCATTTTTTATTTATCTTTGTTCCTTGGAATTTCTTGATTCTTTGTCTCAGTGTTTCTTTCTTGGTTTATTTTTCCTTATTCATCTTTGCATAATGTTATTATTTTCTCAATTTTATATTATTTTGGGTCATATGTCAACAAGTGTCATAGAGTATGTTTATTTTTCATGATTCACATTATGCAAATGTTTTCATGTTCTTATCTACATTGACATGATCTATATCATGCATCTATTGGGGGTAAAAACCAATATTTGTGCTTGAGATTTCTATATGTCATGTTACTAGTACTATAATACTTATATCTTGTCATCCTATGGGATATTTTACATTTTTTTTTATTTATTACATTTTTTCTATGAAGATCATATTACCCTTGCACTTACATTTATTACATGGTTCCCATGTGGGGCATATGAATTATGTTCTTATATTGATTATTTTAGACACCTAAATTTGGTACAAGGTTCTTATTCACAATGCATTATCTCTAATTTATCATTTTCAACATTTTTTTGTATATATACACATTTATAGGACTTATTGGACCCTACACTAGTGTCTATTTATCCCTTGAGCCTCAAAATATAACCCTAACACTTATCATATTCTATCTATTGGAATTCTTACACTAAGAATAATTTGTTGTCTTAATACTCCTTGAAATATGAGCCTTTGTTTATTACGAGATATTTCCACACTCTATGTAGATCCATTCAAGTCATATCCACATGCTATGTGTATATATCCCTATATCCTTTGTCGGTCCTTTTTTCCATTTACATTGATATTGTGCCTTTGATTTTACATCTTTTCATCTCTAGAGTTAGTAAACTCACCTTAATTTATCCTATATTTTACTATATATGCAAGTTGTCTTACACCAATTTAAAATGGGGAGTCATGTTTAAAAAATATCAAGGGAGCATGAAACATAATATATATCAAGGTATTGACCTAGGGCAACACTTAGTTACTCATTCATCCATTATTCAATTTGAATTTTGTTGGGTCACATCATTCACACTTGTAATAGACTTGTTTATCTTGGTATCTCAGTATCCCCTTGTACCAAATTAAGATTTTATCTTGAATGTAGTTACATCTTTACTTATAAGGAAGAGGTTCAAAACTCTTATTTAAGATAAATCATTCACACACTCATAGAAATACATGGAGGTGTTATCTTAGTATGTGTAATATGTAGTTTATAATGCCACTCTAGTGCTTTTCAGACTCTATAATTTTTTATTTATTTTTGGAGTGCCAATATAGGTCAAGGAGGAAGAACTTCAATTTTTCACATTCATACTAATAAAATAATGAAGCAAATGTATATGGATATAAAAAATAATGCAATGCATTAATGATAGCAATATGAGTTTTTGAAACTCTATACAAGACATATCAGAGATAAAAAAATATAATCCCAATAACTAAAATTTTGACTAAGGAATAATTGTTCAAGAGGAATATATGAACTACACATATCTTTCTAGGATGAACCCACATCCTACATGAATATATCCAAAAGTACTTTAAAACACTAAATTTCAAGAGTAAGATATAGATATTATGTACAATCATCCTACAAATTCAAAATTTTGGAATAAAGATTAGGTGAAATAATTATAAGCCCCTTTGTCTTTCATTTGCATAGCCTAGTTGATTATCATTTTATCTTGTTATTATTTATCCAAATTTATAGGTCTAAATTATGCACTTTCATTTACATATTATTCAATCAATTCATTGAATTATTTTATTCCTATTTTCTTTAAAACCATAATTACGGTAAACATAAATGGTGGACCCTAAATATTTTTACCATTCAGCATAAGGTTTTTCAAAATATCTTTCCTTTATGGTCTTTTACATTACTCTTTTCTTCATTTGTGTTCCTTCATATTCATATCTTATGCCTAAGAGCCTAAATTACCCAACCCTACTAAACATATGTTTAACCCTAAAATGAAATATATTATATGTTTTCATTATATACCATAGGGTTAAGAATATAGAAATTAAATGGCACACCTATGATAATCAAATATATAGCATGCCAATTAAATGCTAACTCAAATATAAACATACACTAAATTTATTATGTTGAGATAGTTCAAATATGGAAAGTACAACTAGGCTAGATATAAAAATGGAAAAGAAGATAATTACTTAGCTTGTTTTGATACTAATTTAGTTCTATATTTGGAACAAGCTATAATAAGGTGGGAAGAAAGTTCTATAATAGTTGTCAAGCTCTAGATTTTGTGCCTCTAGTTATCTAGAGAGTTGTATCAACCCTAAACAGTTGCATTGATGTTACTATCTTAGTTTGATGATAGTGTCATATATAAAATATCTAGTGAAATGGGATATGACCACCATATGCTTCTAGGTTTGGCCTCACCGTCACTCTGGTGCATTCATATCTAGGTCATGGATAGTCACTCCTTGTGAATTGGTGAAACCCTAGCTTTCCATATTCAATGTGATCATGGGGGGAAATGGGTTAGTGGGCACATAATTTTAAGCTTACCCCAATGACCCCACTATCAAATAAAACTTTTTGCATATCAAATACTCTAGAAGAGGGCCTCAAACTCATGAAGTTCTCTCCTATATGTTATCTTATGTGTGAATCATGTAATGTGTGTAAATCAAGTATAAAAATGACCTAGCTTATAACTTGGAAAATCAAAATTTTGTGTTTATCCTTTAGTAATTTAGACTTGTAGATGTGTAGTACATATGAATAATTTGTAAATATGGGAAATTTGATCAATTGAATGCTTGATATAGTTATTTTTAATAAATGCTTTGGTCTCTTTGGTCTTTTCTAGTTCATTAATGAATGAGGATTGATAATGTATCTATACCAATCTTATCAGGATATAAATCACATTAAATCACTTAGTCTGACCATTGCAATACATTTCATTTACAAGTTGGATGACTTTAGGGCACTAGACACTTACATTGGGGCAAGACAATAATGTTGATGCTACTATTTATCTTGAAAATTAGTGTCTAGGGAGTAGAAAAATAGGTACAGGCTTAGAACTTGTAAAAGTTTAAGATAAGTAAATTTTAAATATATTTTGAAGGATATAATGTATGTATCATCAATATAATACTATTCAGACTAAGAGATAAGCCAAGGGGAATAAGATAGAGTATATGTGAGGCTTACAGAAGTAAGGAGAGTATAGAACTAATAAGAACAACCAGGGTCTGAGTTTTCAAAGTGTACAATATAGAGGTTATACATAATCATAAAATATAACATACATTTTCCCCCCTTTAACCTAATAATGAAATTGCTAGTTTAAATTAAAGGAATAGGTACATGGGTATATATACACACCTTATCTTTTTTGGAGTTAAATTTGACTCCTTTGCTAGTGGCTAAACTACAACCAAGAGCATGTTATAGTATAAAATTAGTGGATATAATCTAGGTTAAAATTACTTTAAATAGATTCAAATTGAAAGATCAAGGTTTAGGAGTATACTTATGTGTCTATGTAATTGCCTTGTCTATATATAAGTTATTTTACAAAAGATGTGTCATATAACGCTCTAAAATTGAGATTAGTAGAAATCTATTTAAATATTTAAAGTTCATATATCAAAGGAGATAGATAAAGAGATATTATAAGGTCCATTCCCCCAAATTTGGAGTAAAAGTGAGTTTTCACCTAGTAGTTGAGATTAGCTCAACCTTGCAACCTAATGATAATTATAACCTGGTGAGGCTAGATTATCAAGTTTAACCTAAAAACATGTCAAGATTGTTTGATTTGATCACCTAAACCATAACAAAATGTAAACCAACTACTCCAATAGATTGGCTTAATATGGTCTATAAAAGTCTTAGGCATTAGTATGTATAATGGTTTTGGAATTTGAAATTGATTTAGATTTTTTAATATTAGGCACATATTACATAGCATATATACCTTAGATATGTCTCATGTTAAAATTATGTGTAATAATGGTACAAGTGTATATAACTTGTTGAGGCTAAATTATCAAGTCCAACCTAAAAACATTTCAAGATTGATTGATTTGATCACCTCAACCATACCAAAATGTGAACCAACTACTATAGTAGATTGGCTCAATATGGTCTATAAAAGTATATGTATTATCAATACATTTAATGGTTTTAGAGTCTAAAACTAATTTGTATTTTTCAATATTAGGCACATGTTTCATAGCATATACACTTTATATATGTATCATGTTGAAACTATGTATAAAAATGGTACCAATGTATATAATTCTACCACAACTATGAATCTGAATCATATAACTATGTACTTTGTCTAATTTAGATAATTATGTAAGTGTGTAAGACATGATTCGAAAACATTACCCCACTATATATGGATAAATTTTAAAATTTATATAAGTACCAATATGGAGCACATATTTCCTAAAAAATCCTATACTATAAATTAGAGATGTTGAATATGAATAGGTGTGGAGAACATGCTTCCAAATCATGCCCCCATTGAATCTATGAACTGATATAAGTACCAAATATTAAATGAGTATGGATAACATGATTCCAAAGCATGCCTCTATTAAATCTAAGAACGGTACCAAGTGTAGACAACATGCTTCCAAGGCATGCCCCCACTAATATGCCCCTCCTTTGAGGTGAGGGAAAAATAGGAATTGGGAATTACCTCACCTCAAAAGGGTAAGACAACTATAAAATTTGTGAATGTAACCATGTATCATATAAAAGGAACATGTCTTGGTAAATATATCATTAAAGTGCATAGGAACCAGTGTGATCACATGTAGGCATAAGATGCATGATAAAGATAAAGGCAACATATAGATATTAATATTAAAATCTTGATAAGCAAACAAGAACACACATAAGAGCACGTAAACTCAAGTTAATAAGAAATGCTCCAAACATACTAAAAACAAGGGGAATGTTCAAATGCTACACAATTAAAGGTACATGACTGAGTTAAATGTCTATTAAATAAAGGATGACATATGATTTAAATGTCAAAGGAATAATACATAGTGACAGGGATGCAAGAAAAGGAGCATATTTAAATTATCAAACAAGCAAAACAAAAAACTCAAGGAAGTGCATAAAGGAAAGCATAAGAGACCAAAATATACATGTCATAATAGCCCATGGATCCAATGTGTTATGAAAAACATGTCAAGTGTATAGCATATGAATTACCCTATGTAAGGTATAATCATGGATAATAGGCATATGTAAGTACATATATAAGCTTAATCATGATAATTTAGAGAGATCATCGAATCATATAACTTGTGTGTGTTAATATTGAAGAAGTAAATGCTCCCAAAGTATATATGACATGAGTAGAGGTAAATCCCAACATCTAAAATAGGATTGTATCATGTATCTATGTATGCATATATCAAACCCAATGTAGAAGTGTGAAACATATGTGTATGTATGAGTAAATTAGTATGTGGTTTATCAATATGGAAGTAAATATGGATGCCAAGAGCCAATAAAATAAGTAAGTAATGATAGTGTTTTTGGTTTTTTGAATGTTTTTTTTGGTATTTTTGGAATGTTTGAAGATAAGAAAGATCATCCTATGTTTCCATCCCAATGATGGTCATAGATATCTCCCGACTATAAATGTGGTGTAATACACCATGTATGCAGCTAAGGAGCATATTTATTTGTGATATTTATCATTGTGGTATCGATGGTGCTTTGTGTATGTATGTTTTATTATTTTAGGAGATTAGATGTTTAATTCCTAACAAATAAAGGTCTAGAATGATAGATAAAATCTAATTTAACATCAAATATTATATATTTTATTTGATAATTAGATAATACATAGAATAAATAACTTAGTTGGATGTGTGCTAAAATAGAAGATTTTGAGTTTGGAATTTGAGGAGCAAGACTGGGATAGTGTTTGAATTTTATCTATATTCTTTATTCCCTAATTAGATAAGAGTGTCAAAAATAGTACACCCTAGTGTTTGGTGATATATTCCTTTCCTAATGTTTTTATCCCAAAGCTAAAATCTTTATAGGTTCTATTCATCTACTAAGTATGACCCTATGTACCAAATTTTAGGTCCTAGGAATCACTGGAGCTCGTTGTAGGTATGTTTCAATCTTCAATACCTATATTATTCTACACATATGGAAACAAAAAATAGAATCAAAGAAAAGGGGGAAAATTTGGGTTGTGGGAAGAATGATCACACAAACAAGAATGCTTTCTATTTTGATTAATGCCTATATTACCCGTCAAGTTAGGGTCTAAGATCTGATGTAGTTCTCCCGTATGGAACATGCATAATCAACACACATGATTGATGCAAGAATAAATTTAGCCTATTCCCTTCCTTGATCAAGCATGAAAATATATGTGTGATGTAGAGAAGCTGAGTTATACTATTGATTGATTTTATTATGTCTAATGTGCCAAAATAGTAAGTGCTAGATATAAAATGCCTTGTGTATTCCTTTATATAGAAGACTCATTATTTAAAATTTGGGAAATTTATTTGAATTTGGTCAACATTCAAAAACTTAAAAAAAATAAAAATAAAAGGGGTAAGACTCATCTTATGGAAAAAATTGACCATTGGGATCAAAATTACTCTTAGACAATAGCATTAGAAACTAGACACCCTAGATTTTACAATTGTAATCCTATTTAGGTGATATTATCTATGGGGTATGGGACATAATATAATGGGTTTAGACCTAAAATATATACCTGGGTTTGAAAGGGTTAAGTTTGGAAAGCTATAGATGACCATGGATAAGTATAATGATGTCTAGGGAATGTAATAAGACCAAGACAAGCTAGATAAAAGGACATGGCTAAATGTGAAAATAAGCTCATATTCTCCTATCAGAGTATCTTGTAAAAGGAATATGAAAATACATAATATGTGTGTTTTTTTAACCAATTTAGGGTGTATACATTTTCCCCCCTTTTAATCTAGTTATGTAATGAAATTAAGTACTAGAGTAAAAAAAATAAAGAAGATATGTTCCTAAACTCACCTATGTGAAGATAAGTGTGCTAAAGAGGGTCTAATTTCATAGATATAAAAGTGGATGAAGAACTAAAATAGTGCTCAAAGAAGTAAATCCCTATAATAGATGCCCCATGTACTGAATCTGAATATTGCTTAGAGAAAAAAGGAATCCATGTAATAGATGCCCCTTTTACTAAATTTGAATAGTGCCTAAAAAAAAAGGAATCCTTATAATAGATTACCCCTATACTAAATTTGAATAGTGCCTAGAAAAATAAGGAATCCATATAATATATTCCCCCTAAAGTAAATCTAAATAGTCTTAACTAGATTTGAGAAGTGCTCAGAGGTCCAAAACCAATGCATGTCCTCTATCCCACACAAACTCATGGGTCTGAGTCTGAGTAATACTATAGACCAATCATTATAGATGATCGTATGGTCCAACCTAGTGATAACCTAAGTAATTCATGGGTGTAAACCAAAAATTTTGGTAAATATGTGAGAAGAATATGGTAAGTCCTACCATCCTAATTTGTATAATCTTAAAGATGAAGGATATGAACATTTGTGCCATGCCCCCAAATTTGGTATGTGACTGATGCATATGGATAATATATAAATATATATAACCACATATGATATGATCTATTGTCTCATGTCCCATGTGTAATACTGTAGATAAAAATAATGTGCTCTGCACTATGCCTATAATCTGTTATATGGTCTATAACTATGGCATGTTGAATAAAGTTATATGTGTGAGATGTGTAGTAATGTACATGCCTCTAAATCTAGTATCTAGATAGTTTATATATATATATATTGAAGGTGTATCCCTTTGAATGTCTTGAGTGATGTTGAGTGATCCAATGTAATCTAAATCATTATATAATCTTTACAAAATTAAATTTAGTGATGTTAAATGACCCATATAGACTGAATTACTATATAATCTTGATCAATCTGAAATGAGTAATGTTGATAATCTAAATACTAGAGGTGTAAAAACCATGTTGTGACCCATGTAGTCTAAATCACTATATGTTTTGACTGATCTGAGTTGAATCTAATCATTTGACTACTAGAGGTGTGAAAACCATGGTGTATCCATCTATGAGAATGGATAGGTGTGTTGGATAAGTGTAAAACTAGGAATAATAGGAATGATTCCCCCTTTTGGGGAGAAGGATGAAATCTATTATAGAGGAGGTTGAGCCAAAAATGATGACTAGTGGTAGAATGTATAGGAATTAGGTTGGTATAGTTTGAGTTGATTAAGAGTCTATTATTTAATTGGTTAGATTTAATTACTAGGAGTGGAAGGGTATCTTAGATTGATTAGGATAGAATCTTGTATCTAGGTATAGTAGAGATATAGAAATGTTCATGTTGTGATAGGCAAATGATGTAGTAATAGATTGAATGGAGTGAAAGGTTAATTTTTTGAATAGGATAGGTTGTTTGGATGTTTTGGATGAATGTTTATTGGTGAGGACCAAGTTGTATGAAATTTGAACAAGTGTTGATTAGTAGGGACCAGTTTGTATATCTGGGTATAAGAGAGGTATATAGATGTGTGTACCTTGGTAGATAAATGATATAATAAGATATTATGGACTACTTGATGTCAAATTTTTCATCATCATGATCTTGATGAATAAAATGGTTTGTTAAACAGAGCCACGGGGCTCAAGTTATGAGAAAAAAAGTTTTGATTTGAATAGAAGAGTTGTTGATATAGGAATTACAATTGACTTTGGGTTCATTTGTGTAGTGACAAGTTTGAGATATTATAGCTCAGGAGTTCAAAATGCCTAGGAGATGAGCACATTTCATGACCCATTTTGAGAAACTAGCAGCTCAGATTGAGGCTGGCGAGGAGATTAGCCTAGTAAGTATGCTTATCACTTGATTTTTACCTATTCAAAAGCTTGATTTGGTCATTTTTGAGCTTTTTTAAGTAGTCTAAATAAGATTTGACTAGTTCCAACAC
The DNA here is from genome assembly GCA_037957365.1 of Torreya grandis. Classification (NCBI taxonomy): domain Eukaryota; kingdom Viridiplantae; phylum Streptophyta; class Pinopsida; order Cupressales; family Taxaceae; genus Torreya; species Torreya grandis. The sequence goes on from JARHVA010003688.1 coordinate 1,735,678, forward strand.
TCATGTCTTGAAGTTAGTGCTACTATCTAGGATACAGTGTTGTTTTCTAGGTTTTAAAACTATTTTCCAATGTTAGTGTCCTTTTATAGCATTATTGTCCACTATAGATGATTTTTAGAGTTTCTAATTTGTTATCTATTATTGTATAGCTTGGGTGTTTACTTGGCATGTTTGTCTAATGTATAGTCTATTTTCTAGTGTTTTTAGGGTGAGGTACAAATGCAAGAGTTCCATATAGGTCATGGGATGTAGACACTAAGGATGTTACAACTATTTATTGATGAACGTGTTGTTATGGATAGGGTTGGATTCGATTATGCATGTGATCTAGGTATGGTGTGGTGGGTTAGGTATATGATTACCACCTTATGTCATAGGTGGAATACTAATACCTATACATTCTAGCTTCCTACTAGAGAGATCACTATTATGTTGGAGGATGTATACTACATTTTGCATTTACCAATTAGTGGGCGATGGGTGACATTACAAGATGAAAAGGGTACATCTGCCATTGATCATGCATCTAGATACTTTGTCAAGGTACACATAAGATTAAATTTTTGAGGTAGTGATAGTGATGTGTTGTTATTAGTGATTGTGTAGTCAAGTGTTTTGCGCTTAAAAAAATGGTTAGTTGTATTGTTGGCTTTGTTTGTTGTTATAGATGGTAGTGGAGTGTCTATTACTAATAAGATGCACATGGTGGTTTGTAGTATTGAGATGTATGGTATTATGTTTTTTTGGGGTAGGACTATGCTTGCCCACTTTTATAGAGATTTATATATATTTAATCATGAGTCATTCAGTGGTGGTGTTAGTGCGGCCACTTTGTTACATTATTGGGAATATGAGCACATAGCAGTTATATGACCTATTAGATTATCAAGGGTGAGTTAGGCATATCTATATCCTTTTGGTGAGTTATGGATGAGTGATTTGGATATCTAATCTCCTAATATATATCACTATAGGAGGATGCTAGATAGATTGGTGGCCCAATATATCATATGGAGGCCGTATAGAGGATTCCCTGGATGGTTTGAGGATGGAGAGAAGCTATGGTATATGAGGGTTAGTTGTTGGTTACATGATCATTGGCTTGGATTTTATGAGTGTTTTTAGTATGAGCATGTGACTAGGTAGTTTAGAGTTTGATTGGATGTTCCTCCTATAGCATGGGTATGGTTGAGGAGTGCACAGGCACTAGCAAGAGTTAGGGCTCATGTGAGACTGAATGAGGTTGAGTTGGAATATTTACCTTTAAATGCATGAGATTTTGTTATATATGTTCCTAATGTGGATGATGTGGGATGTACTGAGGGATATACTACATATTAAGATAGGTAGTAGTGGGCTCCATTATATACTATGGGTGGAGTGGATGTTCTTGCATATGAGGAGCTTGAGCTGATCCAAATGATGGGAGGTAATCAATGATTGTATTTGAATTGTACCTATGTTTGTGCTTTATTTTGGATTTAAAAGTATATATCTAATGTAGTGTTATACTTATTATGTGTGCAGGTGGGATGGGAGGTGTACAGGAAGAGGCACCTACTAGGGTGGCTAGGGGAGATGATGAGTTTTGGGAGACTATCATTAATTTAAAACTTTAAGAGCTCATGTGGCATGTTCTTGATGCTGCCATGAAGGAGGGTTTGATAGAGAGAGTGACAATTATGGTTTGTGTTTATGCTAATTTTTTTGATAGGGATTTTATAGATAAAACTACATATGTTAGGGTAGTAGGAGAGAGGGATGAGCTTAGATCTGAGTTGGATAGGCATAGGATGCCTCCACTTGATTGTGGCATGATGATCATGAAGATTTTGGATGACTATATGGATCTTTAGTGATGATATGTAGACTTGTGTGAGGAGTATGGTTGGTTTTTGGATCGAGATAGCTAGCATAAGAGGCATTTGGGAGCTCAAGGAGGTGTAGGGTCATTGAGTACTAGGCAAGATTACGATAATAACACTAGAAGAGAGAGTGAGACTGAGAGTGAGGGCATGACACCCATTCATGATTGATTGTAATTTAACATGATGTATATATTTTGAAAACTTTGTGATATATATATATATATATATATATATATATATATATATATATATATATATATATATTGTGGTTCTATTTTGAACTCATGTGCATTCATGTTATGGATTCTGGAATATATTGGTATATTGATTATAAGTGGTTAATTTTAGAAATGGTTGATCTAGTATTGATTTTGAATTTACATGTGCTTGGTAAATAGTACTTGGGATATGTGATTTGATGTTTTGATATGGTTAGATGTGATGTTTTGGTAATTGTGATGATAGGCTTATTGATTTCAAATTGTAATCATATGTAAGCAAAAATTTGTTTATTGTGGTAATTGGTAAACTATTTGGATAAATTTGAGTAAGATTTAGATATGTTTGATTTGGTAATATATATACTTTGATAGTCTAGTTCTAGTTAGGGAGGGTTGTTTAGAATCAAGAATGTTAGTTGTTAGTAGGGAAAAGGTAAGATAGCATTGTGTGCATCTTACTTCCCCAAGAGTGACTCAAGAATGCAACGGTTAGCTAGACCTTTGGATCCATAATTTCCCAACTAAACAAAGCTATGAATTGATGCTAAAATGAATGTATGACATATCACATTATGTTATATCACTATTTGAACCCTGTCAACCACATGAACAAGTACCCATACTGCTCATGTTGTGTAAGAATGTGCTCTATAGTTTATACTATCTACTGTGAAGAAGGCTCATCTATCTATAATCAAATATCATGTGGCCTCTATTGTGATGTATATGAATGTGTAATATGTTGAGATGGAGTGAAAACCTATGTTAAACGCTCATTTAATCTTAATTTTAATGGGTTTTTACATGAGATAAGACCTTGAAAACTTAACTACAATGAATATTTCTCTAGAACAGTAATCTATAATGTGGGTTTAACTTGTCTTAATCATAGCAAATTTCTACATGAGATAGGACCTTGAAAACTTGACTATAATGAATATCTCTCTAGAATAGTACTTTGTTATGATGCATGTGACTCTATTGGATATGTATATGGAACTATACTATGTATTCCATAGACTTTATTGTTATATGTGGGTTGTTTGTGTTATACTGGTTCTCAAAAATTTTGAATAGTTGGAGTAGGAGATATATGATATTTTGTCCTAAAACTAGCATTGCACTCATGATGAGTGGCTGATGATTCCTATAAAGGAATGTCCTAAGATGACTCAATCATTGAATAATGTGATCTAGGGTTCCATAATGGAGGATATATTTGCTCCCCCTCTATGACTTCTATAATACCATTATCAACACATCTAGTAATGTAATCTCTTAGTCCAAAATAGTCATTATCTCTGTGTCCACATATGCAATGATAGTTGCAAAAAGGCCAATGTGGTTATCTATGTAAGATATGTGGATCTCGTCAATGAATAAAAGGTAATGTGATGAACCTCCTATCTAGTAGTGATGATAATATGATATATGGGCTATCCTACTCTGAATCAAACTATAGTGGTGCTTTATTATTGTTCTTTGTAGTGCATACTATAGGTTGTGTTCTAAAAACTTACTCTTTGTTCTTGACTAGTTGTTTTTTAGGTTGTGGTCTCTTATCTTATCAAACTCCAAACTACCTAGTCACGTGCTCATACTAAAAATTCTCATAAAATATAGACAAATAATAATGTAACCAATAATTAACCCTTATATACCAAAGTTGCTCTCCATCCTCAAGCCATCTAAGGAATCCTCTATAGGGCCTCCATATGATATCTTGGGCCACCAATCTATCTAGCATCTTCCTATAGTGATATATCCCAAGAGATTGGATAACCAAATCACTCATCCATCACTTGTTAAATGGATATGGATATGCCCAGATCACCCTCAATAATCCAATTGGTCACACAATTGCTATGTGCTCATACACCCAGTAATGTAACAAAGTGGAGGTACCCATACCACCGTTGAATGCCTCTGGAGTAAATCTATATAAATCTACGTATAAGTGGGCAAGCATAGTCCTACCCCATGAAAACATAGTACCATACATCTCAATGCTATGAACCATACTATGCATCCTATAAGCAATAGACACTCCACTACATTCCACTACAATAAATGAAGCCAACAATACAACTAACCATTTTCGTAAGCACAGAACACTCAACTACATAATTACTGACAACATCTCATCACTATCACTACCTTAGTGATGTACTCCTATGGTTGCTCTAGCAAATTATCTAGATGCATGTTTAATGGCATTGCACCCATGTCATCTTATAATGTCACCTATCACCCACTAATTAGAAAATACAAAATGTGGTATACAGCCTCTAGCATAATAGTGATCTCTCTAGTAGGAAGCTAGAGCGTATAGCTATTAGCATTCCACTTCTCTTATAAGGTAGTAATCATATACCTATCCCACTGCATTGTACCCAAGTTATATGCATGACCCAATCTAGCCTTATCCATAATAGCATGTTCATTAATGGATAATGGTAACATCCTCAATGTCTCTATCACCTAACCTCTATGGAACTCCTACATCTGCACCTCACCCTATAAACACCAAAAATTGGACTATATATGAGATAACCATGCCAAGTAAACACCCAAGTTATATAATAGTAGATAATAAATTATAAACTCTGACAATTATCCACAGTGGATAATAGTGCTAAAAAATGACACTAGAACTGGACCCTAGATAGTACCATTGCATCTTGGATAGCAGTGTTGACTCTAAAATATGAGCACTGAAACTAGTCAAAGCTTCTCTATACTAATTAAAATAGTTCAAAAATGACCAAAATAGGCTTCTAAATAGGTAAAAATTTTGTGATAAGCATACTTACCAAGCTAATCTCCCCATCAACCTCAATCTGGGCTACAAGATACTCAAAATGGGTCATAAAAGGTGCTCATCTCCTAGGCATTTTGAACTCCAAAGCTCCAATATCTCAAACTTGTCACTACACAAATGAACCCAAAGTCAATCATAATTCCTATATAAACCATCTCTTTTATTCAAAAGTTAAATACTATTTTGCTCATAAATCAAGCCCCATGGATCCATTTAACAAACCATTTTATTCATCAAAATCATGATGATGACACCTTCAACATCAAGTAGGAATTACTCTCTTATTATATCATTTTCCTACTAGGGCACACACATAGATTTACCTCTCTTATACCCAGACATACAAACTAGTCCCCACCAATCCACACTTGTTCAACTTTCATACAACTTGGTCCTCACCAATCAACATTCATCCAACACATCCAAGCAACCTAGACTATTCAAACAATCAACCTTTCACTCCATTCAATCTATTATTACATCATTTGCCTACCATGGCAAGAATGTTTCTATATCTCTATTATACCTAGATACAAGCTTTGATCCTAATCAATATAAGATACCCTTTCACTCCCAATAATTCAATCTCACCAATTCAACAATAGACTCTCAATCAACTCAAACTATACCAACCTAGTTCCTATACGTTCCACCACTAGTCATCACTTTTGGCTCAAACTCCTCTATCATAGATTCCATCCTTCTCCCCACAAGGGGGGCATCATTCCTACTATTTCTATTTTTACACTTATCTAACACACCTATCCATTCTCATCGATGGATACACAATGGTTCTCACACCTCTAGCAGTCAAACTATTGGATTTAGCTCAAATTATTCAAAACATATAGTGATTCAGACTATATGGGTCACTCAACATGTATTTTACACCTCCAATATTTAGATTATCAGCATTACTTAGTTCATATTGGTCAAGATTATATATTGGTTCAGACTATATGGGTCACTTAGCATCACTTAGTTTATTTTAGTCAAGATTATACAGTAATTCAGATTACATTAGGTCACTCAGCATCACTCAAGACATTCAAAGGGATACACCTTTAATTTATAGATATATAAACTATCCAAAGGCCATATTTAGGGGCATGTATATTACTACATGTCTCACACATATAGCTTCATATAGCATGACATAGTTACAGACTAGATAATAGATTACAAGCATAGTGCAAAGCACATTGTTTTGATATCCATTTTTTTCACATGGGACATGACATAATAGATCATATCACATGTGGTTATATATATTTATATATTATCTAAATGCATCACTTACATACTATATTTGGGGTCATGGCATAGATGTTCATATCCTTCATCTTCTAAGACTATATAAATTAGGATGGTAAGACATACCATCTTCTTCTCACACATTTACTAGCATTTTTGGTTTACACCCAGGCATTACTTAGGTTTTCACCAGGTTGGACTATATGATCATCTACAGTGATTTGTCCATAGTATTACTAAAACTTAGACCTATAAGTTTGTGCAAGACAGAGGATAGGCATTAGTTTTGGACCTCCAAGCACTTCTCAAATCAAGTTTAGATTATTCAGATTCAGTATAGGGGGCATATATTACACGGATTCTTTATTTTTATAGGCACTATTTATATTTGGTATAGGGGGCATCTATTATAGGGATTCCTTCTTTTTCCAAGCACTATTCAGATTCAGTACAAGGGGCATCTATTGTAAGGATTCCTTATTTCTCTAGGCACTATTCAAATTTAGTATAGGGGGCATATATTACAGGGATTTCCTTCTTTCTCTAAGCACTATTTTAGTTCTTTATTCACTTCCCTAGCCAAAAATTTGGACCCTCTTTAGCAAAATTATCTTCATACAAGTAAGTTCAGGTATACATCTTCTTTCTTTCTTTTACTCTAGTACTTCATTTTATTGCATCACTACATTAAAAGGGGAGAAATGTATACACCCTAAATTTATCATGAAAACACATATATTATGTCTTTTCATAGTCCTTTTACTTACAAGAGACTCTGATTGGATAATATGAACTTTTATTCACATTTAACCATATCCTTTTATATGACTTATCTTGGTCGTATTACATTCCCTAGACATCATTTTGCTTATCCATATTCATCCATAGCTTTCCAAACTTAACACTTTTAGACCCAAGTACATATTTTAGGTCTAGACCCATTCCCCTAGGTCCCATACCACTTGGACAACAGTTCCCAAATAGGACTATAGTGCTAAAACCCAAGGTGTCCAATTTCTGATGCTATTATCCAAGAGAAATTTTGGTCCCAACGGTTAATTTCTTATGTAGGATAAGTCTTACCAATTTTATTTTATTTATTCCTAAGTTTCCCAATGTCAAAAAAATTAAAATAAAGCTCCCAAATTTGAAATAATGAGTCTCTTATATAAAGGACTACACAAGGAATTTTATATCTAGCACTTACTTTTTTGGCATATTAGATATAATAAAATTAATCAATAGTTTAATTCATCTTCTCTACATCACACATAGATTTGCATGCTTAATCAAGGAAGGGCCTAGGAAAAATTTATTCTTTCATCAATCATGTCCATTGATTATGCATGTTCTCTAAGGGAAAACTACATCGAATGTGGGACACTAGCTTGAGGGTTTATGTAGGCAGCAATCTAAATGGCAGGGGTTCTTGATTGTGTGATCATTCTTCTCAAAACCCAATTTTTCACCTTTTTGATTTGATTATATTTTTTTCACTTGTGTGTATACTAATATAGGTAATGAAGATTGAAATAGACCTACAGCAAGCTCATGTGACTCCTAGGATCTAAAATTTAGTACACAAGGTCATATTGAGTACATGAATAGAACCCAAAAAGCTTTTAGCCTTGGGATAACAACACTGAGAAAGGACTAGAGAACCAGACACCAAAGTGTCTTATTTTTGGTGATCTTATCAAATTAGAGAATAAATAATATATCTAGAATTTAGACATTGTCCTAGTCTTACTCCTTAAATTATAGACTTAGAATCTTCTATTTCAGCACAAATCTAGCTAGTTAATTCTTCTTATCTTGTATAATTATCAGATAAAATTTATAATTTTCCATGTTAGAGTAGAATTCCCTTGTCATTATAGACCTTTATTACTTAGTAATTAAACATCTAATCTCCTAAAATAATAAAAAAAAATTATTTCTGAAATAAGGCTCTATTTGATATAGTAGATGCTCGAGGAGAGGTTGATGAAGGCCCTTCATGAAGATATGTTAAATCTTAGATCTACTGGTTTGTATATCAATCTTAAAAAATGATCCTTGAATCTTAAGATATATTCACTAATTGGATCTAAACAATTATGATGTAGTGTGGCAAGCTTCTCATATGTAACATGAGGGCCCATGTTTATAATGTAGTTCTTAATAAATACCTCCTCTAAGTCATCATATGTGTGTAATGAATCGATGGGGAGTAAATGAAAGAACCAATTCTATGCTTCCCCCACTAATTTTTACTGAAATAACTTAAGTAGAATCAAATATATTTCATGAGGTGGCAAATCCTTTTGAAAGGCTTGAAGATGTGTAAATGGATCTCCAGTTCTATCAAAGTGAGATAATGATGGTGTCTAGAAATGTTTAGGCAATGCAGATTTTATGAATGTCTCTAGAACAAGGTTACCATGTAGATCATTAGCATCCATCCAAGATTTATAAGCTTTGTTTTCCAAGGTAAGAAGATTTACTTGGTGTTGTATTTCACCAACTTCATGCATCAAAGAGATGATATCTTGGGATGGTACATTAGTATATTGAAGTGGTTCATTTAATCATTGAATTTGACTATTAATTTTAACCATGGGAATGCTATATTTAGTAAGTGAATCATAAAGAGGGGGTGTGCTCACTTGAACCTTTGGATTAATGGTAACTTGGACCTTACTAGAGGGATGTGGGATACCATTCTCTTTAGGTGAGGAGTGAACTAGGTTCTATTGTAGTGAGGGGTAGCTTGGGAGATTCATTGGTATCTTTATATTTTAGTGAATCACATTCTAATTTATTAGATGTGTTATTAGCATTAACATATGCATCATTTGACATAGAATCATTAATAGAAGTAGAAACATCATGTGGAATTGCATTAAGTTTGAGAGGATTGAGAGAAGCATGAGATGCATTTTCTTCTTCACTATATGCATAGTAGTCATCATTATTCTATGCATTATCAAAATTTGTATTTTATTCATTTTAAATAAAAGAACTTCAAGTATCATTTTCATATTCACTTTCATTCTCGTATTCATTTTCATGTTCACTATCATATTAATCATCACTTCCATCATTGCTAGGGAGAGGTGTAAGAGAAAGAGTTAATTTCTTTCTAATATGCAATAAGTTATCATTGAAATATAGAATATCATGGGTATCTATGCTATTCATGGATGGAGTATATTTGTTTTATTCATTTTTGACATGAGAAGGATGAGTAGAAGAGTTATCATTTGAACATTATTTTTAGAGAGTAGAGTTAGGAACACATAATGCATCTTTTAAACTATGCTTTGGTAATTTTATTTTATTGAATTTATATTTTTATATGTTGAACATAGCTGTAGAATGAGATTAGGTTCACAGGGAAGTAAATCATCACCAAAAAGAGGTTCACTTGGAAGTGCATGATTATTTTGTGCATTGTGTCTAGGAGAATGAGGTGAGAAATATCTTTCCCATTTATCAAAATCATTTTCATTAGAAGAAGGAATAAAAGAGATGGGTTTTAGATAAAAAGATTCATCTATTTATGATTCACCCTCATCATTAAGTATATCATCATATCCTTCATTACAACAATAGTCATTATCTTCACTATAAATGAAATCATTTTCTATATTTTTAGCTACTGTACAATTTTACAAATCTATCCAATCGTTGTCATAATTGTAAGAAAATTTTAGAAATTGATCTATGGGATGAGAATGGGGGATTGCCTTTGTAGCCATTTTATCACCAAAGAGAATTTTTAAAACTACTATGAAGCAAATAAATGCACAAAGAACTACTAACATTGAATTTTGAAAATTACTTTTGATAACCAAAATAATTTGTAATAAATTCAAATTATTTTTCTAAAAATTATAAGAGAGGTAAATTTGAGGTTTGAGGACCTAGTTTGGAATTTAGGGTTTTGAACTGGGGTTTTAGAATTTTTGAGAAATATGCAATAATTTTGAATTCTAGAAATTATTTGAAAATAAGAATATACACAAAAATTAATACAAAAATTAGAATTTTGAAAATTATAGTTTTGCACAAGAAACTACTAATTTTGAAATTTTGAAATAATTTTTTACAAGGTAATTAATTTACAAAAATTCCATAATAGTTTTCTAAAATTGGCAAGGAGGCAAGGCTTGTTGTTTGATGACCTAGTTTTAAAATCTAGGGTTTTAGAATTTTTAAAAATTATGAAATAATTTTAAATTATAAAAATATTTTTTGAATAGGATAAATGTATAAAAAATTATACAAAAATAAGAATTTAGATAATTAAATTTTTGCACAAGATAAGAAGGAAAAACCCTAGGTGCGACTAGGCTTTTAGGTTTTTTTGTTCAAAGTAAGTCATGTTCACCAAATGTTTATTATTTTAAGAGATTAAATGTTTAATTACTAAGTAATAAATGTCTATCATGATAGGTAAAATCTACTCTAACATGGAAAATTATATATTTTATTTGATAATTATACAAGACAAAGAAGATTTAACTTAGCTAGATTTGTGTTAAATGGAAGATTCTGAGTTTAAAATTTGAGAAGTAGGACTAGGATAGTATCTAAATTTTATCTCTAATCTTTATTCCCTAATTGAACAAGAGTGCCAAAAATAAGACACCCTAGTGTTTGATGTTATATTCCTTTCCTAGCACTATTATCCTATTGTTAAAATCTTTCTAGATTCTATTCATCTACTCAGTATGACCTTGTATACCAAATTTTAGGTCCTAGGAGTCACTAGAGCTCACTATAGGTCTATTTAAATTTTTAGTACCTATACTCATATACACACATAGAAATAAAAAATATAATAAAATCAAAAGGGATAAAAATTGGGTGTTGGGAATAATGATTGCATAATCAATAACCCCTGTTGTTTGATTACTCCCTACATTAACCCTTAAACTAGGGTCTCAGATCTGATGTAATTCTCCCTTAGGGAACATGTATAATAAATGTGCATGATTGATGAAATCATGAACTTTACTTAGGCACTTCCTTAATCAAGAATACAAATCTATGTGTGATGCAGAGAATCTGAGTTATACTATTGATTGATTTTATTATGTCTAATGTGCCAAAATAGTAAGCACTAGATATAAAATACCTTGTGTAGTCCTTTATATAAGAGACTAATTATTTTAAATTTGGGAGATTTATTTTAATTTTAATAACATTGGGAAACTTAGGAAAAAATAAAATAAAATGGGTAAGACTCATCTTACAAAATAAATTGATCATTGGGACCAAAATTACTCTTGGACAACAAAACCAAAAACTAGACACCCTAGGTTTTAGCACGGTAGTCCTATTTGGGTAATACTATCCAAGGGGTATAATAACTATGGGAATTGGTATAGACATTAAATATCTACCTATTTATGAATGGGTTAATTCTATAAATCTATGGATGACTAGGGATAAGCAAAATGATGTCTAGGGAATGTAATAAGACCAAGACAAGTCAAATAAAAGGACATGGCTAAATGTGAATAATAGCTCATATTATCCAATTAGATTATCCTATAAAATGAATATTAAATGACATAATTTGTGTGTTTTATTTTCCAATATATGTTTATACAATGTAAAATATGACTTTTTGGTCATGAAGCAATAGTAAGAGTAATTGGAGTAAGGGTTTTTGGAACCCATTTTTGAGTGATTGTTTGTTTCTATATAATATGAGTAATAGTAACATGTGTAGGTGTTTTGTATATTTTAATATGGTTTGTATTAGATTATTTTAATCCCATGTAATTTATTATATGTTTATAATGTAATTTTCTCTAAATTATCGATCACCTAGTAAAGGGGATTGCTTGGTGCTTACCCTTTTATAGTGGATTAGCCTTAGTAAGCTTGATAGCTAGTTTTTTGGGTATAAGTTTCTTATATTGAAGAGTATTCTCATATATAATTATATAAAATATAATTACTTGATTAGCATGAATGTATTTGACACACCCATGCACTATAGAAGGTATTACTTGAAGAGTGTGTATCCAAGGTCTTCCCAATAACATATCAAAGATGCCTATGGAAGGGATAAATAAAAATGTAGTAGCCACATGTGCAATAAAAACCTATAAAGGCAATTTAATCTTTCCAATAACCTTTTTAGAGGTCCCATATAAATCTCTAATATATATATATATATATATATATATATATATATATATATATATATATATATATATATATTAGACAAGTGTAAATAATGATGATTATAACCCAAGTGCATAAGTAATGTGATGGTGAAAACATTTTATCTTACACTAGTATCAATCATAACACTATGTATGTGGTCTTTATCAAGGTATGCTCACATGAATAGGGAATTAAGATCATATTTATCATCCTTAATTTCACTATCATTAAAATAAATATAATGTATTTAACTATAAGAGGTATATGTCACATGTAAGTACCAATCATCTAATATAGTGTGTGTATGCAATCAAAAATGCATAATTTATATAAATCAAACATAACTCAGAGAAGATAGATCATACCATACACTTTTTATTGGTAACACATTAGATAATCAGGAACATGACCAATATGGGGATCTACTAGACTTGATTAGGGGATCTCTCATCACCATATATAATGATAGGGAGGGTTCTAAAGCTTCCAATCAAGAAAAATGATGCAATAACCCTAAGGGAGTCCTATGTTTTATATTCACTAAATTAATAACAAGTAAATTAAAATTCTATTCTAGTGCTCACCGAAGCTTGTGGAATAAAGTGGAGGTTAGAAATAATAAAATTAAACATGCATAAGAGACATATACTCATGTAAGTATATACAAAATCTTAATGCATGGAAGAAAAGTACAAATGAATATATATATACTATTATAAAGGAGAAACAAAGATAGGAATACTTACCTTTTAAGATGAACCCATCGAGCCTCAATCTCTTCCTTGGCCAAGGTTATTTTCAAGAGGTTGTTGTGGTATGTAAGGATGAAAAAGACAAATCAGCTCTAGATTACACAACATATCAATGCATCCAAAAGACTTCTCCACAAGACAAGATTTGTATCTCTAAAGAAAGTATGAAACCATAAGATTGATCCTCAAGTAGAATGGTGGATAAGTAAATGTGCAATATCTCTTAATTCTTCTTCTCTTCTCTATATAATGGTGAAATAAACTTGTATATATAGGAGGATTTAACCCTAATCCCTTCCAAAAGTTTTGACCGATAGGGTTCACCTAGTAAAATTAAGGACAAAAATTCTTTGGGTCATGGGTTAGGTTGTCCAAGAACCGAATTAGACCCTAAGTGAATTTCACCTAAAATTATACAAGGTCGATCTAGTTGACCTAGTACAGTTGACAATCAAAAAGGGGATATGGTTAGGAAAAGGAGGTTAAAAGGTGGCAAATGATTGGATAGTGTGCAATCGAGAATAAAAATTTTAGGGATAAGTATTTTAGGAGAAAAGTGTGTAGATAAAAAGTGGAAAAATAGACAATAATATTGTAAAGCACTAGTAGTCTACCCACCCCTTTCCTGGTACACCCCTTAGGGTGTGTACTCAGAGAGATTGAGACTCGATGGGTTCTTACAAGATAAAAAGTGTCAGTAAGTGATCAAATTTTTAAAATATTATGTGTATACATATTCTCCACTTTAATCTCATCACATGTCATGTGAGTGTAACATGAGATGGTGCTCTAAGAATAAAACATGATAACACATAATGTTGATGCTAAGTAAAATGTAGTAAGCAACAAATAAGATAAATGAAAGGATAGAATTGAAAAACACATACCTTTACCTACCTTAGTGTTGTAGATAAATAATTATATTATGAAATAAGTGAATGCATTCAAATGTGAAGAAAATTAGGCAAACTTATAGTAGTGTAAAAAATAGCCAAAAATCAAAAGTTTTGGAAGATAGGCATTTATTAGTGGAAAATATTCTCTACATCATCATGATTTGAGAACATTTTATGGTTTGAAAAATAGAGTAGTAAAAAAACAAAGATATGGGCAAAATAAGGAATCTGATGGAAAATATTTGAGAGGTGATGAATTGTGAAAAGTAAGTTTAAATAAGGTGAAAGGGAAGTCATTTGTTATTTTTGACTTGTGGGTGGGAGAAAAAGAGCTCTAAGAGACCAAATAAGCTAGGATGGTGAGGAGACAATAGCCAAGATAAGAGAGACTCCTAATGATAGTAGCGAGTGCAGCAAAGGTAGGCAACTGAGAATCTCAAACTAGTTTTTTGAATATTTTATTAAAATTAAGTGTTTTTTAGAAATTTATGTTTTAAAGTAATTTTAAGAATCAGAATGAACCCAAAAAGTTGTTAAAGTTAGTAAAAAACAAGTAGAGAAATTTTTTTGAAGGGATCATAATAATAACTACTTGAAGGCATTTAACTCTAAAAATGTAAGGGGTTGGTAGGTAAAAACAACTAGGTCAACCTAGTAGGCTGAAATTTTAAAAAATCCACATAGCCAACCTAGTAGGTATGTGCCGACCTAGTGTGTTTTCCAAATTGCAAACTTAGTACATGACTATACCTAGTAGAAAAATATACTCTACCAACTTAATACTAAGAGGGCAAAAAGTAAAGGTTTGACTTAGCTTATTAAATCAACCTAGTCAAAATAAGGAAATTTTGGTCAACCTAGTTTTTGACTAAGTCACCAGAATAGTACATAAATGCATGAAATAGGTCCAGAGAGTGATAGAAAGGCCCAAAATGGTAACTAAGGGATAGAAGGGTTGGGTAGGTTATAAATAAGTCAAATTGACTAAAAAAATAAATTAAAGCAAATGAGTCTTGTTTTTGTTTAAATTTTGAAAAGAATGTATTTTGATTATAAATGACATAGAGGTTCTAATACATCTTTTTTTGTTTTATGGTTGAAAGGGCATCTTATATTTTGGCTCTTATTGGATGTAGTATGGTTCCTAGACCTATTAGAGTGATTTTTGATTCAATATTGATTGATATTGATTGCATTAGGTTTAGGAGGCATTATAGATATGTGTAGGATTTCACTAAGCTCAAATTTCTTAGTCATGTTCTTAAGAGCTAGGGAATGGTTGACTGATACATTTAGGTGAGAGGTGGATGGGGATACCATTTAGTAGGGTAGTGATTAATCCACAACATGATATACTATGGATAGGTCATGCATGATGAGCAATAGAGAGAGGAGATAGATGTAGATGTAGAATTACCAGAGGTATCACTAATAGCACCACTATGGGAGGAGTAACAACCACCTTGGACATAATGTTGATGAAAGAATCTATAATAAGAGAGATCAGAGATAGTAGTCATCCCAGATGACCCATCAGGTAGTCTAAGATAGAGTTGGGGATAGAGAGACCACTCAGATGTAGCCTGAGATGAACATGAGTGGTGACTTTAGGATTTGATTATGGGTGGTGACCAACATATGAGGTTCTTTGAGGATGTGCTAATGGGGAGACTATGTTTGGTATTCATGTAGATGGTGATATAGTGGTAGGTGGTACACACCTAGGTAATGAAAGATGATTTAAAATTTTGAGTAAGTTATTTGAGATAGAGTATAGATAGATAGATTTTGAGATATATCAGTGATCTAATATCTATCTGGTTGGTATTTTTTACATCTTGTAGAGGAGGAATAGACTAGATGGGGTTCCCTAGTGAGGATAACACTCCATGATATCCTATATGAGGTGATGATGCCATATGACCCTACCACATTGGATGATCCCATGGTACGATCTACCCTAGCTTAGGTGAAATAGTTTAGATTAGCAAGAGAGGCCATGAGGTAGTTACAAGTGCATAGAGAGGGGATGTAGCCACCAATAGGGGTGGGTGTAGGAGAGTCATGGGCATGGAAGGCATTGGATTATGAAATATCCATGCATCTATATATCTTGACATAGATGGGATAGGTACAGTCTTAGGAGAGAGTAGCACATCTAGTGACCCTAACCTAGTTGGGATAGGTACAAGGCAAGGTGGCTCATCTACAAGGGAAGGTATCAGGATTGAGATCTTGAACAGGCTCTTTATAGCATTTTATTTATAGGATTCATACCTAAGCATCTATGAGAAGTGTGGCTAGGCCACAATATAGGCATGATGGGGCCTAGAAATAGAGTTAGAACTATGTATTTTTGTACTTTGTATCAAAACACATGATATAGAGATAGATATCTAATTTTGGTAGTTAGATGTTGATTTTGTGTGTTTGCATTATGGTTGTGGTTGTGAATTCTTGGATACATTTATTTCTAGCACATGTATTTGGCTTTTTTTGTATATGTTATAGGAAATATATGAGGTATGGTTTCTTTTCTACCATTATGTAGGATGCATACATGGTTAAAAAGAAATAGGCAAAAAAGACTTTGGTCAAATATAATCAATCAAAAATGTACTACACACTAGTTTAAGTTGGGAAATATGTAATAACAAGAAAATGACTAAGTATGAATAATGAAAGGGTGGTAATCAAGATGGTAAAAAGAGTTTGATTTTAAATCAAGAGAAAAATGAGCACCAAATTAAAATAAGTAATATCACACTAAATCATGTTTGGAAAGTATGAAAATAATGTGATAAAATGGAAATCACATAAAAGGATAAAAAGGTATAAAAACAAATCATACTAAATCACATTTGGAAGTATAAGAGAAAAACAAAATTGGCAAAATTGGTCTTAAATTTATCACATTAATTGAAGCTAGGACATATGAAAATTCAATAAATGGTTGGAATCTTACATGCAATCAAAAAATATGAAGATAAAAATGAAAGAGTAATTAATTAAGAATAAAACATATTAAATCAAGATGGGAAGCATGTCAATGATGTGTAACTTCATAATCAATTACATATTATCTCATATTTGACACATGTAATTTTGATTGTGACTTGGATTATTGGGAAAAAATTTTGAGGAAGGTCAGGTCCTACCCATGGTCTTAAACTAAAAATCACAAAAGAAACATCAATGAGGTGGAAAAAATGTAAAAATATGGTAATAAGGGATGTTATTAATATGAATGTGAAATTGTGGTAATTTGTGAGGAAGACCAGGTCCTATCCATGGTCTTACAATGTAACTCACAAATGAAATCCCTAGGAGAGTGATCAGTGAACAAAAAAATATTTCTCAAGAGAAAATATGAGGAAGATAGGGAATGGAAAAGGTAATTTAAAAATCATAACTTAGGCATATTATTAGAAGACCTTAGGAGATAGGAGACATACTAAGGACATGATAAGACACTAAGTGACTAGTGACCATCAATGTATAAAGGAAACTTGTTTTCTATAGACACAAATTTGTGTAGGAAAATAAGCATGCTAATAAGATCAAATCATGAAGTTAGATTGATAAAATAAAATTAAAATGGACCTACCTTTCCATGATGTGTTCCTCATTTCTCAGGACCCCTTATAGAGTTATAGGTCTATTGTAAAGATTGGGAACTTACATGAGAAAGTATTTAGCACTAAAATATTTTTTTGATTCTCCTTTTTTAATATATTATCCTACCACACCCCAATGTACCTCAACTCTATCATGAGGCCAACTTTGGAGTTTAAAATTTTAATATAAGAAGGATATGTGCTTAGAATCATGTCTTTTAGTATGATATAACTTTTTAAGAATTTTAAATGTTTTTGCGTTTGGTATCATTTCCTTTTATTAAATGATTTGGCTTTTGAATGTTTTTATATATTTTTAAGATTCCTCCTCCATATGGACTTGGAATGACCAATCATGATAGATAGAGTGATACACATGAATGAGTTATAGGCATAGGATAAAGGAATCGAACTGACTAAAGATAAGACTGACTAGAGCACTTAGGCTTAACAATGAACCAACATGTAATCTCAAGTCTCAACCATGTATATGCTTAGTTTACAAAAAGGGAATAAAAGGGTAAAAGGAGATCCAAAGTATAGTAGTGAAAGGAGATTATAATAAGATTAATTATGTGTTAAATAATCACATGATAAATAAGGAATGACTAGAGGGAACTAGGTTTTTATAACCAAGTCATAATCAAAAGTATTCATGTATATAGAGATAAGAAATAAAACAATCATGAAAATAAAATAATGGAGTTTCTAAGAAATAAGATCAAGAAGGAAAGGAAAGTAATGATAAATAATACATCCATAGGTAAACATAAATGACATAATAAGCAATATAAAGTGCAAAATCAACATCACCATGTAAGATAAATAGGAATTTGACATAATTTCAAATTATATAACAAAAATATAAAGATAAATTTGATGCACACATCTAATCCAAAATTAAATGTAAAAACACCATGTATGTGCTCATTAGTACTGATATATTTTCCCACACACATTATCCATAACATCTTATAAGTCTTTATGAATCTAAATGTGAACTATAGCTAATGTCTCATCAATCTTCAAAAAAAATGAAGAAAATATTTCACATCTAATGTCCTCAATATAAAAGGTAGGAATGTTTGATGGATCATGTTGAGGAGGTATATCAGTCTAGGGATGCTTAGGAAAATTCATGAGAGTGGACTCTATAGGATATGAAGGGATCATCAATGGGTAAGTATCCATGGGTGAGGGACTCATTGGTGGAAAAGGATCCAAGGGCAAGGAACTCATAGGTGGAGAAGGATCCATATGTGAGGTAAGGTCCACAGGTGAAGGATTCATATGTGGAATACTAGGAGGTAAATAAAGGACCATATGAGGTGGAACCATGGGAGAAGAAGGGGGATCCTTCTTGAATAAATGACCTATGGGAGGAATGATAGAGGGTGTGTGAATAGTTAAGATATGATCTTTAAGGTGTTATTGAAGGATGTGGCAATGACCAGTGTGATGGGTGCCACATTGGTGTAAAAGATAATACACCTCTCCATAATTAGGAATATACTCAAGTAATACCTTTGGGAGAGGTATGTGATTATTTTAGGATTGAGGGATAGAAGGATGGAAAGTATCAATATATTTTTGTAGCTTACGATAATGTGTGGATGAATGATTATATGTGTCATAGAAGCAATAGATATGTCAGTGAGTAAGCTTGCTAAAGGTACTCATAGGAGGAGGTGAAAAAAAAAATAAGGATATTGGGAAGGTTTGTTGGCCAATTTGGTTGGAAATGGAGCCATATATGGTAAAGGAAGCAAACCATCACTTAGAGAAGGTGGTGCTAGTGAAGGGACTGAACTAGGCTCGATGGAAGGAGTTTTGGCATTAGAAGTAGGAATAGATTCAATTAAAATAGGATTAGGAATGATATTTAATGTGGGTTATACTAAGATATGGGTGGGGTATATAGAATTTTTAAGGAGGGTTTCATGCATCTTAGGGATAAGAAAGTTATAGGGGTTTTGGTACTTAGCAGAGAGATAGGGACTAGTCATAACATGATCTATCAGCATACTACTACATGGTTCTTCAAAAATTGGAAGTGTTCACACCATATATACCCTATGATAAAGAGGAAAAATTCTACAATTAGGAACTATATATGATGGAATATGGGAAGATGTACTAAAATACTAAATCAAAGAGCAATAATAACAGATAATCTTGCATCATGGGCCTGAATGAGACCACTTAAGAATGGATCATCTAAGGTATAACCATCATCATAATCAGGTATATGAAGATCATTTATGTAGGTAGGGATAACATTGTCATCTAATGAGGTGTGATGAATGGAATGTTGAGTCTTGGTTAAGATAATAGGAATATCATCATAAGGTTGTTTGCAAGAATATAGTTACAAAGAAGCAAGAAGTTAAGAGATGAGATGAGGTGAGAGATAGGAAGTTTTAATATTTAGGTTGATATCATCAAAATCTAAGAGGTTATGGGGAATATTCCCAATGAGTTTAAGATGACTATTGTAACCTTGAGTAGAATTAATGGGAAAGTTAAATTGTTAAGACTCATAGAATGGGACATTAGGCAAAGGTTCAAGAGTAGGAATCTTGAAGACACAAAGGTCTTGGAATTGTTCAAAATTACAAGGGTTAGTTTCACATTTAATCCTATATATATCTCCATTTTGAGGGAATTTAAGGATTTGACAAGTTAAATAAGCAACTGCTCTCATACAGTGAGTCCATAGCCTACCAAGCAGAATGTTATAAGATAGAGGAAAGTTAAATATCATCACCTTCATATGAATGGTGATAGGTGGGATGGTAATGGGAATCCACACATAACCTAAAGGAGGCATTTTCCTTATTTCATATCCTTGACATGTGCTACGTGTGGATTTGAGATTGAACTCATAAAATCCTATGCTCAAATTTCCAAAATCAAATAAGGAAAAAATGAACCTAACAATGAATATGTCTTGAGGTACAATATGATGTTGGCTAAAATGACCAATGCTATGATATATAATGAGTTTCAAGACATATTCAAGAAAATTTTGATTACTCCTTTATATATGTCTATTACTTTCAAGAAGTTCAAATATTTTGATGACTTATGCCATGTTGTACAGGACCATGAAATGAAGTTTATTTCATTAAATAATATCATTTATGTAGTAAAGACACTAGTTTAATCTACATCTAGTACCAAATTTTCAATCAAACCAAATTATAAGGTAAACCCTCCTGATCCTAAAAAGGAAACAACCAACACAGTTAACATAATTTCACAAAAACTTAATCAACTTGTCTTATCCAATGCACCAAGAAGATAATTTACAGGCATACCTGACTCTCCTGCTTCATTACTCCCATGGTTAGTAGAGTGTCATCTTATATCTCTCCCTCATATTATAGAGGTTGATATGAATATACCTCTACCCAAGGGATATGATGCAAATGCTTATTATGATTATCATTAGGGACCAGGACTTTTATGATTTGATGTTTTACATTGAGTCATAAGATCCAAGACCTTATTGATGACAAAAATATTACATTTGATGATCCTCTTAAGGAATTAGGTCTACAACCTAGTGATCATAAGAAATAGATAATATTTAACAATCCTTTACAATAACATTCTAAGAAAGAACTAGAAGTGCAAATGGCATATAGTGCACATCCTCCTCCATCACATTATGGGCACCCATTAGAATGGATTATTGGTATTTCTATGTGACATACACCTCTTATGGTTCAAATACCTTCTATTTATTTTGATGATAGTGAGATTAAGGATTATTAATCTGATCTTCATTCTTTATTTATTCAATCATACCTTGATAAACACCATATATTCAGTGTTATAATTGATAATGGTGTAAGTGAGAAAATTTTCACCATGACATTACTTACACACTTTAGTTATAGTCATCATCATTTGCATATTTCTAATAGATCAATTAGATCATTCCATGGGATCTCCTATAAGTTTCTTGGAAAGATTAACCTACCTTTATAGGCCAATCTAGCACACATGGTTACAACTTTTTCAATTATACTTTCCATGGGCATATTTGATATGTTATTAGGAAGACATAGGATCCATACACTTTGAGAAGTTCCTTCTATAGTCCATGGGTGTGATAAATACATTCATACTAATAAGGTAATTATAGTTTCTAGAATCCCATATGAGTATCCTCTTTAACAAGAAAAACTTATACCCAGGTAGCTAAGTATCAAATCTACTAAGGTTAGTCTATTAAAAAAGGGTAAGAAATAGGAAATCCCCTTTAATATGTATCTAGTACTTGAGAGATAATTAAATCAGTTACATATAGTGTATTCCATAAAATCCCCATATTTTATTATGCATCATGTTCATATATCGATATCACCTATACATGTTTCTATTATTACTATTCTAATGAAACCATAGAGCACTCAAGGATGGTTTCCATGAACCCCTACTCCTATTACTCCTATTATTTCTTCAAGACCACAAATTCATATTATAATACACTTAGCATCACAAATACTAAAGTGACATATATTACACCTACTCATGCTCATTGGTAGTACCATCAATTTATTGCACTATATTATGAGTGGGGAGATACCTATGACCATCCTTTGGATGAGATCTATTTTAACCTTTTAATATTTAGTGAATGTAAATTATATGTTCTTAAAGAGCTGAGTATAGTGAATCAAGGTAGAAATATGCATTAAATATAGCCATTGATTTGTTACATAATTGATTAATTTTGACCTTTTTAAAAATAGCAATAAATAATGTAAATGATAACTTATATGGAAAATGACTAAGATGAATTATCTTTAGGCTAAAAATTAAGGCAAGTGCTAATATTAGTGTCACAAATAAGATTCAAGTGTCAAAACACCTCTTAGACAATATCACCCTAATTAGATAGTAGCATCATTTTGTGTTAGTGTCCCTTTTTTAATGGTAGTGTCCTTTGTGTATGACTATTTTGAGATTCTAGGTGCACCTATGTCTAGATCTATCAAGCTTATTCATATGTGCATGAATTCTAAAACCCTATAGATAGCCCATTTTGATTGATTTTTTGAATAAAACCTAATCCTCCATGTTTATCCAATTAAAAATAAGAAAAAAAAAATTTTTAATGGGTTAGGTTGGACATCCTTAACACCTTATTGTGATGAGAATTGCCTATTTACCAATACTCTGAAGAGGGATCAAGCCTGAAGTAGTTATCCCAACCTAAGTGTTGGTACAAGTGTAAATGAAGCTATTATGATGGATTAATTGATTTATTTTAATATGTTGGGGACTATAAATATAAGATTAATAATGTTTTATATGTTAGTATGCAAAAATAGGGCATAATATGGATTGATAACCTTAATTGTGCACAGCTTTTTTTGAGTTTGTATTTGTGATTTGCATCTCATTTTCATCTAGTGGTTAGAGGGATAAAATTAATGTATATATATTGGTCTAATGATTTTATAGGTGATAAAAGAGGTCTAATATAACCCTAGGAGTTCTAATATTTTAAAATATGTCTATTTGTGGCAAAAGGAGGGAAAGGATAGTAGCACAAATAATGGGACAATAGCATTGTGTGGTGTTATTGTCCCCATTATGATGCTAGTGTATAGGTGGATGAACCTAAGGCATGAAGGGATAAGATGCAAGAATGGGGATCTGGGAATGGATTAAGTATGACTAGGAACACATGTGTCCCCTATGATGGTTAGATAAGTGTGAAAATAGGCCCTAAGATAGGTCTAGGGATAAGTTAGGGATATGTGATTTCAAGTAGCACTCTTAGCACTCAAGTGTCATTTTAGGTGATTAAATTTCTCCCCCCCCCCCCCGCTTTATTCTATAAATTTATCAAAGTGAAATTATTAGGATAAATTAAAAAGAAGCATACTTGGACTTAAGAGGTAAATCTTGTGAGTTTGTGATGGATGATCATCACTAGGTAATAGAAGTGTTAATGAGTGTAAGTGTACCTTTTGGTCATTTTGGTCTTATGTGAGTGTGAAGGGGTCTTAAATAAATTTATTTCATGTTAGTTATATATATTATAATACCCTATAAGGTAGGAAATGTTTTTTTCCCATGTGCAAGTCTTAAAATGTTATGTAAATCAAGAATAAGAAAGGGATAGGATGGTTTTAACCACCACCCTACATGGGTTCATTTTGTAAGAAGTTTCTTGTTTTATTTTGAGATATATAAGTTTTCTAGGCATGAGAGAGAGTAGAGAGTGTAAGGGTAAGTATTAATAACCCTCTGATTTAATCTTTTAGGGTTTAACTATGTAAATCCTATGTTTAGATTAAAGGGTTGATATGTCTAAATTAGTTAGATAATATGTAATAATTAAGCACAATTTTTTTTATGGATTTTGACCTTATTTTAATTTTTAAAAATTATAATAAATTTCATAAAATAGAGACTTATATGGAAAGTGACTATCGTAGATGATATGTATTTTAGACAATTTTGAGTATTATCAACAGGGTCTTAGGATATGTTTGCTCACTAGGCACTAGTGTCCCACTTGAATAGTAGTACCATATTATTTTAGTGTCCTCAAAGTGATTATAGTATCCCATTTATAAGATTTTTCCTATTTTATAAGATCACTAGTGCCTATGTTTCTGGTTGTTGTTCCTGTGTGCATGAAATCTAAAACTCAATGTTATGCCTAGAAAACTTGATGTAGTGTGTAAACCCTAATCCTCCTTACAAGTATGGAATGAGATGAAAATGTGTGTTCATTAGTATGATAGGCTATACATACTCAAAACCAAGCTGTGAAGAGAGTTTCCTACATACTAATACTCTAAGGAAGGATCAAGCTTGATATTGTTATCCCACCTACTGCTTGGTGTAAGTGCAAGTGAATGTTAGAATGAGAGTGGAATTAAATTCTTTGAATTTTATTGAGATTTGAAATATTTAAAATTTGGGCTTAGGGTTTTTGTAGATGGTAGTATGCATAAGTAGGAAAAAATAGGGATCAAATACCTTAATTTTTCTCAACTTAAAATTTTGTTTGAATAGGCTTTTACATATCTTTTCCATCTAGTGAATAGAGTTCAAATAAACTTATATTTATAGAGATCTATATCTTGTGTTTATAATAAAATGTACCTAGGATAACTTAAAAAGGGGTGCATGTTTGGAAAAGTATCCATTTTGGAGAGTTGGGACAAAGTATAATAGTGCCCAATTAGGGACACTAATGCCATGTGGTTATAGTGTCCCAGATGTGGTGTTAATGTCCACCTGGTAGACTACCTAGAAAACTAGGTTGGGATCTGGGAAAGCTATCCTGAAACTATGTTTAAACTAACTATAGTTGTCTTTGGTCTGCACAATAATTGTAAAAGTGTGGTAAAGGCTCTAGGATAGGTCTAAGGCTAATCTAGTAATATTCTAACTCAAGAAACACTCTTAGCATCAAATAACACTTTTAGGTGATTACATTTTACCTCCCCCCCTTATGCTAGAAATTTAGCAAAGTAAAATGACTAGTATAAAGGAAAAATAAGTGTACCTAGACTTACCTTGGAAGTGAAGCCCATTTAGCTGAGTCTAATTATGTGAATCTAGGTCTACATATATGAAACATGATCTAAAGAAATGACCTATGTGTCTAAGTTTACATAATGATCATATTATTGAATAGCTTAGACTGAGCTAATGGCTTATTAAATCCTCATATTTAGGTGGCTCAAGAACTCAATCTAGTTTTGACTCCATTTTCCCACCCCTGCTCGATGGATCATGATATTTAAATAGATTGGATAAGACTATAAGTATGTCTAACCCTCTCATGTGGGTAGCTCAAGAACTTAATTAGGTCATGACTCCATCATTGACCACCTATGTGAAGTAGATGAATATATAAATAAATTATACAAAGTGCTGAAATAATCTAACTAGGTATATATAACTTTATATGTTGGCTCTATGGCCACTCATGTACATTAGGTATTTATAGACCACTCAGGAATGTCAACCAGTATAGATGGAGTAAGGCATGAATCTGGTGACAACCTGAAATATTATATCAATTGTATATAGCATATATAATGACATAGAGTTTTCCATTATGTATGATCAACCTATGTGTAGTTGAGTATATGGAAACTATGTGCCATTCACATGCCCTTGATATGATATCTGAGTATATTGATTCTGAATTGATTATGTAATAACTAAATCTATGTATCTAAATTAAATTTTTAATTGATTGTGTCACACATGATACCCCCAAATCTGAGATACTAGTATGAATTTGAGCTAAATGAGTGTATCTAAGCAAAATTTAAACATAACTATCAAATTTATGGTTGTATCTATGAAAATTTATACTATACCTGGTGTACTGGTATAACCAATCTAGACTAACCTAGATTTAGGGCTACTAGACAATAGTGCCCTGTAGTGGGCATTAGCATCATATGGTGCTAGTTTCCCAATCTAGGTACTAATGTCTATTTGATCTAAAATTTAGGTGATCTTAATTGCTTTTTGAGTCTCTATTTTTTTCTTTCTTTGCCCTATGTCTTGTCTTTGAAACTAAGCTTGTCTACTAAAATTTATCTTTAAATAACAAAGTAAGATTCTGATCTCTGTGATAAACCCATGTGAATTTCCCCTCTTTTGAGGTTAGTTTTTAAACCTATGTAATAATTGTCCTCAAATAAGTAAATTTTTAAAATATGTTAGTTGAATCATGTGCATTATATTCCAATATAATATACAAACATAACATCATAATGTAATTGTATTTGAGCATGAGTAAGTAATGCAATATGTATATTTTAATCTATCATTGCATAAAGGTGTCAAGATAGATTATAATAAATGTGTATACAAACAAATATAATTAGTTACTTATGGGTATGGGGCATGATGTCCATCATGACACCTAAGTAGGAAGGGTAGATACATGAGGTACCTCATGGCATTTAAAACGGGTGTGTGTGTGTGTGTGTGTGTGTGTGTGTGTGTGTGTGTGTGTGTGTGTGTGTGTGTGTGTGTGTGTGTGTGTGTGTGTGTGTGTGTGTGTGTGTGTGTGTGTGTGTGTGTGTGTGTGTGTGTGTGTGTGTGTAATAAGAAAATATAAGTGTCATGGTGAATAAGCATACAAGTAATCATACATACAAACACATTACACATGCAAAATTAGTCTAAAATGCCACAAAATAATGGACATGGGCACATGTCACAAAATTTGAGAATTAAAACATACAAATACATGTTTGAATGTTCACATACAAAAACAACAAGCAATTTGGATTAGAGACACATAGAAGTACATGTTCAAATGTCCACATATAGAATTAGGAAAGCATACAAAAGGAACATGGGCACATGTCCAAGGCATACAAACATAGAAGTGGCATAGAGCCAAAGAATAATGTCATATTTAAATTCCCTCAAAAATGGAAGAAGCATAGGAAATGCAATCAAGTCTAATCTAGGAAAACTAGAAATGAAAGCATGTATAATTGTGTAGTAAAAACTTATGTAAATGCTAGGATGCACATATATTGAATCTAACTAGTGATAGTCAACAAAAAAATTAATCAATGAGTAGTAATGATCAATATCAAGATATATCAATGCATAAATCATAATATATATAATTTAAGGATAGAACCTAGTGTTGAGCCTATTTTTTGACACCCTTTTTTTCTTTTCTAAAACCAAGTGTTTTAAATTGATTTTTTCATATTAATGATTTATGTCATAACATCCAAAACTAATAGTTAGGGGTCATAGTTCATTTTAACATTTGAATATGCATTATTATGATGAATTTTTATTACAAATTTTTCATTGTAATAAAATTATGACTCTGCATTATAAGTGGTTTTGAAAGCATTCAATGGATTAAATGAAAAAATTTAGCATGTAAAGGAATTGACATGAAAATAGTTGTTTGATCATGTGGATAATGTGATATAATGTTAAGGGTCAAAATTCTAAGCATTTATGGTTTGATACATAGATTCATTGATAACATGATAATTATGATCATGAAGGTTATATATGAATGATCTATGCTAGCATTTTATTGCTAATGTTTAATGTCACTATATATATTTTGATCAAGTATGTAACATTTACAATGTTCAAATAATAATTATTACTAAAATCTAATGGTTTTATAACCTAAGACATAAGGGGTTGGTGCTTATGTATTAACACTAGGACAAATAAACATTTTGTGTCAAGAACATCACAGATTAAAGGGTCAAAAACCCTATGGATTCAAACCTAAGAACTAAAGCTTGAATGTTATTTGATCTAAGTTTTAATATTAATAAAGGCTTAGGGTGGCAGAATGAAACTTAAGTGACTTAGGTGATTAGTGTTGATTATGGGATTTGAAACAATGGTTTGATATCATTTAGGTGGTAAGTTGTGTGGATTTAATTCTCTAGAGATATGGTAGACAAGTTGGGATTTGTTTTGAGCACATGGAATTTAAGGTGTCAAAACCTGAGGTACGTGCATCAATTGAAGGGTTTTAGTAGCATATTTGGTAAAAACACTAGTCATGTTTAAATCTGTCAAAGTTGCCAAAAAAATAAATAAGGTTGGTAGCAAAGTACTAACATTTTGGTATCCAATTTGATTGAGACACATAGAAAAGATAGATATTGTAGCTCAAAATAATATAAAATGCATATTTCATTCATTTGATTGTCATTCTTGGTAAGCTTTAGGTATAAGTGATATTCTAGAAGTGAGAAGAACATTTTAAAAAGTTTGGAAACTTGCATATCTAAATATATTAGGATAGACACCTCTTATTTCTAATAATTCTTATTATAATGATTTAGGAATGATCAAACTTGGAACAGAGAAGATTAATCTTCTCATATTTTTAATTTTAGAGGTCAATATGTTGGAGGTAGAAGGATTGGTAAGAAATTACCTAGACTTTTTAATAGAGGAACTCGAATGTCCATTGATTTTGATGCCTCAAATCTCACATTTTGGGATCTTCTCAATGTTTTGCCATTTAATCCTCTAAACACTCAATGAAATCAAAGATTGAGAAGAATGTATTGGATAACTCATCTTCATAGACATATAAATCAAAGTGGTTCAACTCATCGTATGTAAACAACTCTACAATCAAAACATATTTTAGTTTCTCAACATTCTCCATAACACCATAAGCCATTGCCTAAAAGTGACTTGTAACAAATAGCCAAATTTCATTCTCATGTTTTATTTCTCTTTCATTAAAAAATTCCATCTCTTGACCCTGTGAATCCCATTAAAACTTGTTCAAAATTAAATCTTATAGATTTTCTTTATCATTTGCTAGAAGAAGAAAGGTTGGTGCCTCTTAACCATAAAAGATGAAAGATAAGTCCCTCAGCTTCAACAACCATCACCAGGATGGTAAATAAATTTTAGTTGGAAGTGGATCACAAATATAACATAGAGGATATCAATTTGATAATGTTTCTTGCTACAGCCATGAGTTATATAGTGTATTTGACTAACAAAGGGTATCCATAGATAGAAATACTTTCTGATTCAAATGATGAGTAAAATTTGAAGTGATATTTAATTCTGATGATTTGAAATTATTCAAATACTATATATGATTTAATATTGTTTAATAATTTATTTTAATATTTGACAATGGTTTGACAGTGTTTGAAAATATTTTAGACAATATATATTTTTTGATGTGGAATATATGAACTTATGTATAATACATATGGTTAAATGTTAGATGTAGTAATTTTCATTCAATTTTCTTATGTTGTTTTAAATATTTTTACATAAAATATTTATTCAAGATGTTTGTGATGTTTAAGGTCCCCCACCCAATTAGATTTTGTCCACTTTGGTCTATTAATATTTTTTTTGATCTTATGACTTATTTTAAAGTCTTAAATTAAGTTAAGTTATAACTAAAATTTGATTGAATTAATTAAATTCAATTAGGACTTAAATAATCACTAACTAAAGTTAGTTATAATTATCCCTCAACCATCTATTGAGAAAGGTATTATAAAAGAATATCAAAGTGACATATGAAGGGAGGAAATTTACACAGGTATTTTTGAAGACTCTGATTTGCTTTAAAGTTCATCATTATACTCTTTTCTATGCAACATCTCTGAGATAAATCAAATTTTGAAGATAGATCATGGACACATTCTCTGATGGTTAAGTAATATGCTTAATTATCTTAAGTATATCTAAGTTTTATTGTTTATTTTATAAACTAATTTTATGAAAGCTATTAAGTTTAGTATCTTATGATGGTTGTAGATTTATAGTCAAGAGTAGAATATGAACTACTTGGCCCAAATACTCATGAATACTTTATTGTATGTGATATATTTTTGATCCATTCAGATTGTATAATTTGTGTACTAAGAAATACTCTTTCTCAATAAAAATGACTTTATCTTTGCTAAGATGACTCTTTTCCTAAAGACTTACGATCTTTTATTTTAACTATATTGTATTTAGTTTTGCTTATTTTATTTGTGTTGTTTAATTTAATTAATTAGTTTTAATTTAGATTAATCTATCTTATTAATTTTTAGTCTTTGGTTAGTCTAGAATATTGTGTTTCTTAAAATTCTTAGTCTTTTACTTAATAGTTTGATTTATCTAATTGTTTAGATATTGTAATTTAAAACATTTTAATTGTATTTTCTAAGTTGTTCATTTGTTTTATCAATTTTATTTAGGCTTTTTTTAATTTTTATAATAGGATTTATTTTATGTTATAATTTACTTCACATTAGATTAAATTAAGTTTTATTAGATTATTGAATCTTTTCTTTTAGTTAATTCCTAAATTAGATTTAAGTTTAGGTTTAGATTTAAGTAAGTTTTTAGCTCTAGCTTAGTTGTTTGTTATGTCATATTTAGTTTCTTGTGATTATTTTAATTTCTTTCTTTGGTACTCATTGTAATATTCTATTCTTATTTTTCAAGTCTTTGTGCTTATTTTCTTTTGATTTTTTCTGAGTGAAACATGGAGATTCCAAGGTATTTGAGTAAGCAAAAATATTTATAAGGGACAAAAAACTTTCCTTCAAGAGATTATCTTGATCATAAGTCTTCTTTGTTGGATAGGATTGATTATATATTTGCATATATTTCCTTCATCATACTTAAAGAGAATATTTGATTTATAAAATTATAATGAAGTATGGATTAGTATTTGGTGTATTTATTATTTCCTAGAATATTAAAAAACCCTTGCATATATTTTATATCCTTTATGATATATTAGACCTTAACCATTAGAATGGTATGATTCCACCTTAACCTTCACAATAGGTGAAAGAGATGATTGGTTGACATGAAAATTTTGATCATCAACACTTAGCAGTAGAAACTATGTATAAGATGCCCCTGAGTGGGCAGATGTATCAAATGAATAAACTTGGATCGATGTATATGCCCCCAATGGGTAGATGATAGATAATCTAGATCTATTTAGTAGAGTGGAGTCCTATATGTAATCTTAAATCACTCAACAAGAACAATTTAATCATATGTATGATAAAAATTGACTATATTAGGATAGCTAGCAATATGCAATATCTGGGAAGTAGTAGAGATTTAAACATAACAATGCATATAATCTATAAATTTTGTATTTTTGAGTAATATTTTGATTTTTTTTAATATTTTGACATGTTATAATATTATAGTGTTTTCAGGATATAAGCTATGTATAAGAAATGAAATTAAACTATGTATAAGGAGCAAGAGAGAGAGAATGAAAAATTTATAAGGGTAGGAGCCATACTAACCAATGAGTCTCATGGGAGACTCACTATCACTATAAACTATGTCAAAAATAGGAACAATAATCTTTCATGCAATGTGATTGTTATGATGTAGTTGAATGTTGTTGTAGTAGGAATCTGAGTATTATTTATCATTGGAATAATAATAACCTAGAATGCTAGAGGGAATTGCCTCATGTTATGGAGTTGACTTTTTTAAATTATGTTTTGGTGTATTGATTGTGATTTTGGCCTTTGAAACTATGATTATTATATACATATGGTGTTGTGGAGACTCTTTTGCTAGAAATCCTTGTTTGAGAATGTTTATTTGTCTAGCAAGATTTTAAATTTGAAATTTAAGCTCTTGCTCTTTCTATAGCTATATATGTGACTAATGTGTCTTAGGATGTTTAATAAATCCCAACCCCTATTAACCAATATTATCAAATTATAAAATAGGAGTGATGCCTTGGGCATATTTGCCCAAATTATGACCATGATAATCATACTATTTTAGATACTATTAACCAAACCCATAATATATTGAATGTTTAGCCTCATTTTGGAGGGGTAAATTTTCTTGATTTATCTATGATTATTGTACTATTTTTTTGTGATTGTGATTTTGAAACCTTTTATTGTTCTAAGTTATGCTTTGGTAAACATTTTTATATTATTCCTAAATTTGAACCTTTTTGAATTGGTAGTTATGCCATTGGATGTTGTTTGGATTAAGTGTCACTATATGATTCATTTGTATCCATTATTTTTTGTATTTTCCTTTTCAATGCTAAACATGAATATATTTGGTGCCCATGCATTATATGATATGCACAAAAATATTTGGATCTCCTCATTGGGTATAGAGGATTCAAATTAGCTTCAATCATGTCCTTTATAATCTCACTGGATCTCTTATTTGACCTTTGAATGCTTTTTTAATCACTATTTGTAGAAGTATTTTGTTGTGAATTATTATTTGGATATGTAACATTGTTTGGCACAAATTGACTAGGTTAAGATGCATATACATGATTTACACTATTGTACCTTGGAGGCCTTTATCTTACAAATTGATTTTTTAATGCTATAATATTTTCATGTAATAGTAGATTTTGAATTTGTAAAGTTGAAATTATATTTTTCATACTGATAATTTGATCACATAGAGTCTCATAAGTGCAAATCCTAGTTATTTTAGATTGAACATGTAGGCACACACCTTGTAAGGAATAGGTGTGAAGAGGATGAGTGTGGGGAATAGTGACATTGATAAAAGATACTTCATCTCATGGAGGGGTCATAGAAATGACCTAGTTAGAGGGAAAGTAGCTATCACCCTCATGGAGATGAGGAGAAGGAGAATTTTCATGTGCATAAGATATGACATTGAAACTTGAAACATAGTTGTTAGCTTATGTGCTAAATGCTCTATGTGTGTATGGGTATGCTTGTTAATGGAATTTAACATAGGAGAAATATAAAATTTTATGAGATATGACATATATTTCAATTGATATAAAGCATCATATATACATGAGTTTATGTCTTTTCTGAGTTAATTCTAAATTAAAGGGAACAAGAATGAGAATGGAAGTATTAGACTTTGCAATAAAAAGTGATTAATTTATTCTATCATTATGATCATGATTATGTGAAATATAAATCAAAAGATGTATGGATTTAAAATCTAAGTATAACTGAAAAAGGATATAAACCTTAAGTGTATCTAGGGTTAGTGTGTTTTTTAAACTAGGGTTGTTTTACAAAAATTAATTAGATTTAAATAAATGAAACTCTAATGTGAAATTGATTTAATTAGCTAGGTTGTCTAAAAAAATCAAAAAATCATAAGTATGACTAATGCAAACTAGGGTTTGAATCAATATTCAAAGTAAGTCAGGTTCACCAAATGATTTAACTTTTTAGGGTTTAACTATGTAAATCCTATGTTTAAATTAAAGGGTTGAGATGTCTAAATTAGTTAAATAATATGAAATAATTAAGCATTGATTTGTTATAGATTTTCACTTTCTTTGACTTTATAAAAATAATAATTAATATGCTTAAATAAACTTATCCAAAAAGTGACTATCATAGATTATCTGGGTTCTAAAAAATAGGTTATAGATAGTTCTGAGTGTTGTCAGCATGGTCCCAAGATTAGTTTGTTCATTGGGCAATACTACCCCACCTAGACAATAGTGCCATATTAATATAGTGTCCTCAAAGTGGTGTTAGTTTCCCTTTTATATGACTATTCCTATTTTTTAGGATAACTTGTGCCTATGTTTATAGGTCCTGTTCTTGTGTGAATGAAATATAGAACTCTATTTTATGCTTGGAAAACTTGATTTAGTGTGCAAACCTTAATCCTCCTTACTAGTATGGAATGAACTAAAAATGTCTATTTGTTAGTTGGATAGGTTGGACATTCACAACACCCCATTATGAAAAGAGTTGCTTATATACTAATACTCCAAAGAGGGATCAATCCCGATGTAGTTCTCCCACCTAGTGTTTGGTGTAAGTGAAATTGAATGCTATAATGAGAGTGGACTTACATTTCTTGAATGTGCTTGAGATTTTAAATCTTTAATTTCTAGGATTATGGGTATTGTAGATGGTAGTATGTAGAATTAAGGTAGAATAAGGATCAAATAACTTAATTTTGCTCAACTTGTTTTTTATTTGAATAGGATTTTGCATCTCTTTTCCATCTAGTGAATAGAGGTCAAATAGACTTGTATTTATAGAGATATATAGCTTGTAAGGATAATAAAATGTACTTAGTCTGACCTTAGGAGGGGCACACATTTTTAAAAGTACATGTTTGGGAGATCTAGGGTAAAGGATAATAACATCGAAGTGGGGACACTAGCACCATGTGGCTATAGTGTCCCAAATATGTCACTAATATCCACCTAATAGACTACTAGGAAATATATACTAGGACTATGTTTGAATCAACTATAGTTGTTTGTGGTCTTCGCAATGACTAAAAAAGTGTGGTAAAGGATCTAGGATAGATCTAGGGATAATCTATGAATAGGCTAACTTAAGCAATACTCTTAGCATCAAAATATCACTTTTAGGTGGTTACACCCTCAAAGTAGAAGAGAGAGCAAATATATAGACAATAAAGTGTCTATGAGGAAGAATTATGCCTTTATTTTTACAATAGTTTGTGTTTGACTCATTTCCTAGATATATGTTTTTTGACATTGTTTTATTATTTTTGGGAATCTAATGTTTAGATCTTAAATAATAAGAGTCTAAAATGATAGGGAAATTTTAATTTGATAGGGGAAAATATAGATTTTAGTTGATAATTATACAAGGGAAATAGAAATTAACTTATCTAAATTTAGATTAAAATGGAGGATTCTAAGGCTAGAAATTGAAGAGCAAGACTGAGACACTATCAAGAATCTAAATTTGGCATCTATTTTTTGATTGGATAAGAGCACCAAAGATAGGACACCCTAGTGTCTGATGCTATATTCCTTCTTGGAAATGTTTTCCTAAGGATCTAAGATTTTTGGGTTTTGTTTGACTAATTAATATGAGCTTGTGTACCAAATTTTGAGGGCTAAAAGTTAACAAAGTTTATTATAGGTTTGTTTTAATATTTAGTACTTGTATCCATCTACACATATAAATAATGAATACATAAAAATCAAAAGGAGGAAAATTTGGGTTAGGGGAAGAATTATTACACAATCAAGAACCCCTACTATTTTGATTGTTACCTATATTAACCTTCAAGCTAGGGTCTCAAATCCAATGTAGTTCTCCCTTAGGGAATGTGCATAATCAATGTGTATGATAGATTCAAGAATGAATTTCACCTAGGCCCTTCCTTGATCAAGCATGAAAGTATATGTGTGATGTAGAGAAGCTAAGATATTATATTGATTGATTTTTATTATATCTAATGTGCCAAAGTAGTAAGTGCTAGATATAAAATGCCTTGTGTAGTCCTTTATATAGGAGACTCATTATTTTGAATTTAGGAGCTTTATTCACATTTGGTTGACATGGGAAAACATAAAAATGAATAATATAAAAGGGTTAAGAATCATCTTGTAATAAAAACTAACCATTGGAATCAAATGTCCACTTAGATAATAGCACCAAAAACTAGACACCCTAGGTTTCAGCATTGTGGTCCTATTTGGGCGTTATTATCTAGATGATTTGGGACCTAAGGGGATGAAATAAGCATGGAAAGAGTAACCTGGGTTAGTAAGGGTTAAGTCTATAAGGTTATGAATGATTGTGAAAACTCAAAAAGGTGTCTAGGGTATGAAACAAGACCAAGGCAAATCAAACAAAATGACATGTCTAGATGTGAATAAGACTCATATTCTTCAGTTGAAGTCTCCTGTGAAGGATTATAAAAAGAAATGACATGCGTGGTTGCTTGACAAATTTAGGGTGTATAAATTTTCCCCATTTTTAATCTAGTAATGAAATGAAATGAAATACTTGAGTAAAAGAAAGAAAGAAGATGCGTACCTAAACTTACCTATGTGGAGATAAGTGTGTTGAAAAAGAGTCCAACTTTCTAGCCAAGGAAGTAGATAGGGAACTGAATAGTGCTTGGAGAAAGAAGGAATCCCTGATATAGATGCCCCTATACTGAATCTAAATAGTGCCTAGAGAAATAAGGAATTCATGTAATAGATGCCCCCTATACTGAATCTGAATAGTGCCTGGAGAAAGAAGGAATCCCTGTAATAGATGCCCCCTATATTGAATTTGAATAGTGCCTAGAGAAATAAGGAATGCATGTAATAGATTCCCCCTATACTGAATCTGAATGAGAAATGCTCACAGGCCCAAAACTAATGTCTACCCTCTATCCCATATAAGCTCATGTAATCTAGAATATGTTTTGAAGAGCAAGATCTTTCATGCCCCCACTTTGAATAATATGAATTGGAAATGAGAAGTGCTCAGAGGTCCAAAACTAATGTCTGCCCTCTATCCTACATAAACTCCTAGGTCTGAGTAATGTTATGAACTAACTATTATAGATGATCATATGGTCTAACTTAGTGACAACCAAGGTATGCTTAGGTGTAATCTGAAAACTCTGGTAAAATGATTAAGAGGAAAATGGCCTACCTTGCCATTTTAATATGTATAATCTTGGATGCTAAAGAACATGATCATCTGTGTCATGCCCCAAAATATAGTATGTGAGTGATGTGTCTAGATATTCTTGAAATATGTATAACCACATTTTCCATGATCTATCATGCCATGCCCATGTAAAAAACTAGAGATCAAAACAATGTGCTCTACACTATGCCTATAATCTGCTATTTGGTTATGTAACTATGTCATATTGTATGAAGCTATATGTATGAGATGTGTATTAATGTACATGCCCCAAAATTTGGTATCTAAGTCTGAGTCTGTATTGAAGTCATTATGAGTCCATATAATCTGAACCACTATATCTAAATAGTCTATGTATCTATAAACTAATGGTGTATCCCTCTGGGTGTCCAAGTGATGTTGAGTGACTCACCTAAACTAAATCACTATATAATTTTGACCAATTTGAGCTAAGTAATGCTGATAATCTAGATTTTGGAGGTGTAAAAACCATGATGAGTGATCCATTATAGTCTAAATTATTATATAATCTTGACCAATCTATATTGAGTCTAATAATCTAGCTACTAGAGGTGTGAGAATCAAAGTGTATTTACATATAAAGGTGGATATGGATACTAGGTTATTTTTAGAGATAGTAGGAATGATGCCCCCTTTTGGGGAGAGGGACAAGATCTATGATAGAGGAGGTTGGGCCAAAAGTGATGACCAGTGGCTTATAAATAGTAATAAGGTTGGTATAGTTTGAATTAATTGAGAAGTTGTTTGCTTGATTGGTGAGATTTGAACTATTTTGGATTGCAATGTGTCTTTGATTGGTTAGGATTAAAGCTTGTATCTAGGTATAGTAGAGTGTATAAATGTTTGTACCATGGTAAGAAAATGAGGTAGTAATGGATCGAATGGATTAAAAAGTTGATTGATCAATTAAGCTGGGTTGTTTGAATGTTTTGAATAAATGTTTTGATTAATAGGTACCAATTTTTATGTTAGGGTACAAAAGAGATATAGGTATGTGTGTATGTTATAGTAGGAAAATGATGTAGTTAGAGAGCAAGGGTTGTGTGATATTGAAGGTAGCATCATCAGATCCATAGAACCAAAAAATTGTAAAATAGAGCTATGAGGTTCTAATGATGGGCAAAATAGTTCTTTGCTTTTGAATAGAAAAGTTGGTTGATATAGGAATTTTGATTGACTTTGGGTTCATTTGTGTAGTGTCTAGTTTGAGATATTAGAGATCTAGAGTGAAATATGCCTAGCAGACAAGCACCTTCCATGACTCATTTTGAGTAGTTGGTAGCCCATATTTAGGCTAATACAGAGATTAGCCTGGTGAGTAATATTAGCACTTGATTCTTACCTATTTAGAAGCCTATTTTAAATATTTTTAAGTTGTTTTAAGTAGTCTCATAAAGTTTTTACTATTTCCAACACTCATATCTTGGAGTTAGTATTGTTGTCTAGGATGTAGTGTTGTTGTCCAAGTTCTAGTGCTAGTGTCCATCTGTAGTGTTGTTGTTCACTGTGGATGGTTTTTTTTCAATTTTGCATTATTCTTGATTTTGTTCTACTTAACTATTTTTCTTGGCATGGTTGTCTAACATATAGTCTATTTTTTGGTATTTTTAGGGTAAAGTGTGGATGCAAGAGTTTCATAAAGGTCAGGTGATGGAGATACTAAGGATGATACCACTGTCTGTTGATGAGCATGCCATTATGGATAGGGTAGGGTTGGGTCATGTAAGTGACCTAGGCATAGTGCATTGGGATAGGTACTTGATTTCCACCTTATGTGAGAGGTGGAATATTGATACCTATACATTTTAGCTTCCTATTGGAGAGATCACTATTACTCTGGAAGATGTATAACACATTGTGCATTTGTTGATTAGTGGGTGATGGGTGGCATTACAAGATGACATGGGTGTAGCTGCCATTGATCGTGCATCCTTATAATTTGTTGGGGTGCCCTCAAGAGTACATCACTGATGTAGTGATATAAATGTGTTATTGTTAATGATTGTGCAATTGAGTGTTATGTGCCTTTAGAAGTATATATTTAATGTAGTGTTGTATTTCTTATGTGTGTAGGTGGGGTGGGAGGTGTATAAGATGAGGCACTTTCTAGGGTGGGGAGGGGAGATGATGAGTTCTAGGAGACCATCATTGAGTTGACACTCTGAGAGCTCACATAGCATGTTCCTATTGATGTAGTAGAGGAAGGTTTGATAGATTAAGTGATGGTTATAGCTGGCATTTATGCTCATTTATTTGATAGGACTAATATCACTATAGTGACATATGCTAGGTTAACAGGAGAGAAGGATGAGCTTAGAGCTAAGTTGGATAGGCATTGGATGCTTCCACCTAATAATGGCATGGTGTGAACAAAGATTGTGGATGACTATATGGATCTTCAGTGGTGATATACAAACTTGTGTGAGGAGAATGGTTAGCTTTTGTAGTGGGATAGTTAGCATAAGAGGCATTTAGAATCTTGAGGAGGTGCAGGGTCATCAAGTGTTAGATAGGATTATGGGACTAGTACTAGAGGAGAGAGTGAGACTGAGAGTGATGGCATGATGCCCATTCATGATTGATTGTATTTGACATAGTGTATATATTTTTGAAAACCTAGTTATATAGAGATGTTGGTTTGATTTTGGTTTTACTCATATTAGTTTTATGGATTGTGGAATAAGTTGGTATATTGATTATAAGTGGTTGATTTAAAAATAGTTGATCTGGTGTTAATTTTGAATTTGCATGTGCTTGGTAAAATAGTATATGGGATATGTGGTTTAATTGTTTTGATATGTTTAGAAGTGTTGTTTAGGTTTGATTTGTGATAATATGTAAGCAAAAATTTGTTGGTTTTTATAATTTCTAAAAAATTTGGATAAATTGAGTCGGGTCTAACATTTGGAAATTGTTTGGATAATTTGATTGGGTTTAATAGTATTAAAATAGGATTTGGTAAAATCTAGATTTTAATGAGCTAGTATTTAGATAGGATAGTTGTTGGGAATTAGGAATGATAGTTGTTGGTAGGGGGATATAAGATAGCATTGTGTACATAGTACTTCCCTAAGAGTGGCTCAATAATACAAAGGGTAGCTAGACCTTTGGCTCCATCATTGCCCTTCTAAGTGAAGATTATGAACAAAAACAAATATGACTATACATTATATTATTATATATTGTATCACTATATAAACCTCATTATCCAACTAAACAAGTGCCCATATTGCTCATGTTGTGTTGAAATGTTATTTGTAGCTAATATTGTTTGTTGTGTGCTAACTATAGTTATTCATGAATATTTTGAAATTTTTAACTTTATTGGTCATGCAGTTAAAACTATGTGCTATGAAAAAGGCTCATCGATTCATAATCCTAGTGGATTGCTATATGAAATAACACCATGTGGCCTTTGTTGTGATGTATATGACTAAACAATAGATCGATATAGAACTATAAAATATGATGGGGGTTCATCTAATCTTAACTATAGTGGGTTTTTACATGAGATAAGACCCTAAAACTCTACCCATAGTGAATATTTCTCATGAGTGGTACTCTGTTGTTGTGCCTATGACTCTACTAGATATGTATATGGAAGTACACTATGTATTCCATAGACTATGTTTCTATATGTAGGCTATTTTTATTGTACTAGTTTTAGAACCTTTTGAATAATTGGAATAGAAGATCTCCTATGAGATTCTATCCTAAATCCTACATTGTGCTCATGATGAGTGATCAATGATTCTTGTAAAGGAATGTCCTAGGATGACTCAATCGTGGAGGAATGAGGTCTAGGGTTCTATAATGGAGGAGATCTCTATGCCCCCTATACAAATGTTATGATACCATTATCAACACATCTATTAATGCAAGCTCTAAGTCCAAAATATTCATTATCTATGTGTCCATACATACAATGATAGTTACAAAAATGTTGATGTGGTTTTCTATGTAAGAGATGTGGATCTCATCAATATATAAAAGGTAATGTGTTTAACCTCCTATCTAGTAGTGTTGATAAAATGACATATGGGTTATCCCAATTTGAATCAAACTATCATGATATTATACTATTATTATTTATACTACATATTATAGGTTTTGCTCTAGAAATTGGGTCTTTGTTCTTAATTGGTTTCTTTTCTAGTTATGGTCTCCTATCTTATCTATGACATGGTGGATGCTAAGTGTTAGAATTTGTATCTAAATATGTTGTTGTGAAATCAAGAATGATTTGATCAACTGAATCTACCTCAATCAATCCCAATTTCTTTTCCAAAGCTAGAACTGTATAACACAAATATTTGAAACAAGATTCTATCTAATATAGTAGATGTTCCAGGAGAGGTTGGAAAAGTCCCTTGATAAATATATTTTGAATCTCTATATCTGCTAGTTTGTATATCAATCTTAACATGTGATCCTTGAATCTTAAGATATACTCACTAACTAGCTCTAAAGAATTATGATGTAGTGTGGCAAGTTTCTCATATGTAACATGAGGGCCCATGTTTATGATGTAATATCTGATAAATGCCTCCTCTAAATCATCATATATGTGCAATGAAACAATGGGAAGCAGATGAAAGAACCAACTGTGTGCTTCCCCTACTAATTTATACTGGAATAACTTGAGTAGAATCAATGGGCTCACATGAGATGGCAAAGCCTTTTGAAAGGCCTAAAGGTGTATGAATGGATATCTAGTTCCATCAAAGTGAGGTAATGAGGGTGTCTATAAATGCTTAGGCATTGACATTTTTATGAATGGCTTCAGAATAGGGTTACCATGTAGATCACTGTCATCCATCCAAGATTTATAAGATTTGTTTTCTAGGTGAAGGAGATGTACTTGGTGTTGTAATTCACCAACTGCATGCATCAAAGAGATGATCTCCTGGTATGGTACGTTGGTATCTTGAATTGGTTCATTTAATCATTGAATTTGATTATTAATTTTAACCATGGAAAATGTTACATTTAGTAATTGGATAATAAAGAGGGGGTGTGCTCACTTGAAACTTTGGAGGAATGGTAACTTGGACCCTACTAGAGGGATGTGAGCTACCATTCTCTTTAGGTGAAGAGTGAGAACTAGGTTCTACTATAGTAGGGGATGGCTTAAGAGATTAATTGGTATCTTTACATTTTAGTGAATCACATTTAATTGAGTAGAAGATGTGATGTTAATATTATCATGTGCATCATTTTAAATAGAATCATGAATAAAAGGAGAAACATTTTGAATTAAATTAGATTCGAGAGGAGTGAGAGAAGGGTTAAAAGCATAAGATGCATTTTCTTCTTCACTATATGCATAATAGTCATCATTATTCCATGCATTATCACAATCTGTAGTTTTTTCATTTGAAATAGAAGAATTTGAAGTATCAATTTCATATTCACTTTCATTCTCATATTCATTTACATGTTCACTATCATACTCATTATCACTTCCATCATTTCTAAGGAGAGGTGTAAGATAAGAATTTAATTCTTTTCTAATATGCAATAAATTATCATTTAAAATTGGACTATCATGTGTATCTATGCTATCCATGGATGGAGTGTACGCATTTTCTTCATTTGCAGTATGAGAAGTAAGAGTTAGAGTGTTATCATTTAAAAATTCTTTGGATAAAGTAGGGTTGAGAACATGAGATGCATCATTTGAACTATGCTTTGGTAATTTGATTCTATTACATTTATATTATTTTATTTTAAACATAGCAATAGCAAGAGAGAGAGAGAGAGAGAGAGAGAGAGATTAGGTTCACATGGAAGAAAATTATCACCTATTAGAGGTACATTCAAAAGTGCATGACTAATTTTATCCTTTTGTGCATTGTGCATAGGATAATGAGGTGAGAGGTATTTTTCCCATTTATCAAAAGTATTTCTTTAGAATAAGGGATGAAAGAGATAGGTTTAAGAGGAGAACATGTATCTACTTTTTCTTCACTATCACTTTCAGCTAAATGATAATATTCTTCATTTTAACAAAATTAATTATCCTCATTGTAAGTAAATTCATTTTCCACATTTTTATCTAATGTGAAATTTTGCAAATTTTTCCACTCATTATCATAATTATGCAAAAAATTAAGAAATTTGTCTATGGGATGAGAGGGAAGAAGTACCTTAGTGGCCATTTTATTTCTTTCACTACAAAGAATATGAAAAAGTAATATTAAGGAAATAAATGAAATAATAACTACTAACATGGAAATTTTGAAAATATTTTTGGCACACTAAACAAATTTCAAAAATTTTGAAATTAATTTCTAAAATTTGTAAGGAAGGGAAACTTAGGGTTTGAGGACCTAGTTTGGAAATCTAGGGTTTCGAGCTAAGGTTTTAGAATTTTTGAAAAAATATGGATATAATTTAAATTATAAAATTAATTTGAATAATTATAAATCCACAAAAAAAATTACAAAACTTAGAATTTGAAAATTAAATTATTGCACAAGAAAAGTATTAATTTTTAAATTTTGAAATGACTTTTGGCAAAGTAAAAAATTTGCAAAATTTTTAAATTTAATTTCTAAAAATAATAGGTAAGGAAGGATTAGGGTTTAAGATAAATTAATTTTAAAATTTAATAGGGTAAATTTTAAATAATTTGTATATTTTTGAGTTAGCTATGTAGGAAAAATTATAAAAATATGTCTAAAATTAGTAACAAATTTTTTCTAAGGTCCCTAAGATTTTTGTGCACAAAAAAGACCTAGTATATGCAAACTAGGGTTTTAGTGGATTTATTGAATATTTTTAAATTAATTTGTAGTTTTTTATTTTAAAATTTAGGAAAAATTAGGAAATTAATGGAAAAATTAGAAATATTTTACCCTAGGGTTTTTAGGGTTTTATGCAAAATTCAAAGTAAGTCAGGTTCACCAAATGTTTTATTATTTTTAGAAATATAATGTTTAGATCCTAAATAAAAAAGGTTTGGAATGATAGGAAAAATATACTTTGATAGGAAAAAAAATATATTTTAAATGAAAATTATACAAGGGAAATAGAAATTAACTTATCTAGATTCAGACTAAAATGAAGGATTTCAAGGCTAGAAATTGAAGAGTATGACTGAGACTACTATCAAGAATTTGAATCTAGCATCTATTTTCTAATTAGATAGGGGCACCAAAAATAGGACACCTTGGTGTTTGGTGATATAGTCCTTCTTAGTTCTATTGTCTTGAGGATCTAAGCTTTTGGAGTTTTATTCACTTGGTCAATACGAGTTTATGTCCCAAATTTTGAGGGTTAGAAGTTAACAAAGCTCATTATAGGTATGTTTTAGTCTTCAATACTTGTATCCATATACACACATACAAAAAATGAATACATCAAAATCAAAAGGGGGAAAAACTAGGTTAGGGGAAGAATGATCACACAATCAAGAACCCCTATTGTCCTGATCACTTCCTACATTAACCCTCAAGCTAGGGTCTCAGATTTGATGTAGTTTTCCCTTAGGGAATGTGCATAATCAACATGCATGATAGATGTAGGAATGAATTCCACCTATTCCCTTAATCAAGCATTT
Source organism: Torreya grandis (assembly GCA_037957365.1). Classification (NCBI taxonomy): domain Eukaryota; kingdom Viridiplantae; phylum Streptophyta; class Pinopsida; order Cupressales; family Taxaceae; genus Torreya; species Torreya grandis. The sequence goes on from JARHVA010003688.1 coordinate 1,779,777, forward strand.
AATTTTATGTGTGATGTAGAGAAGTTGAGCTATATTTTTGATTGATTTTTATTATGTCTAATGTGTCAAAGTAGTAAGTGTTAGATATAAAATGCCTTGTGTAGTCCTTTATTTATGAGACTCATTATTTTGAATTTGGAATATTTATTCACATTTTGATGACATGGGGAAACTTAGGAATGAATAAAATAAAATGAGTAAGACTCATCTTGCAATAAAAACTGACTGTTGGAATCAAATTTACACTTGGGCAACAACATCAAAAACTAGACACCCTAGGTTTTAGTGTTATAGTCCTATTTGGGTGCTATTTTCTGAAGGGTTTAGGAATTGGAGGGATATAATAATCATGGAAAGAGTAACCTAGGTCAGTAAGCTTTAATTCTAGAAGGTTATGAATGACTAGGAAAAGTCAAAAAGGTGTTTAGGGTATGAAATAAGACAAAGGCAAATCAAACAAAAAGGCATGGCTAGATATGAATAAGACTCATATTCTCTAGTTAAATTATCCTATGAAAGGAATATGAAAATACATGATATGTGTGGTTGTTTGACCAATATATGGTGTATACATAGATAAATATCAAAGAGAGTCTTTAAGATGAATGTATCTTAAAATCATAGTGAATCTTGATGTGAAGCCTATAAATGATGTCTTCTTTGAAAGAAAAATGGTATTCATCATAATATAATGATCTAAGAATAAATGAATAGGAAGAGGGTTGATTTATTATTTCAAATGTTTTGGTGTTTGGAATTTCATATACACAGATCTCTAGCATTTTATTTTGGCAATAGTCAAGAAATTCAAGTAAATAATGAATATTCGAGTAACTAGTTATATGATTATTGAAGGGTGTACATCAAGATAATAGGAGAGAGATTTTTTATATATGGATATTCATAATTTTTAAGAACTATAAGTCATAAAAATAATCATAATAACTCATGAAACTGTCATGTACAAGGTTTTTTTCAAACTCTATTTACACAATCTAAAGGTAGAATTGCTAAGATTCTTGGATATGTCATAGATGTCTTCCTTTATTTATAAAAATTATATATTATGATATAACCTATTTATATACTAGATTATTCATGATTAAATCTTAGGAGGTAAGTATTTTATTCGAAACTTACACTCAGTTCTATACAATCCTATCTACAGTTTTAGAACTCTAAAAATCTATTTGTTGGAGGAATTTGAGGTTAGTTCAAGAGCACATAACATTTGGAGATGTTTAATGTAATATGGGAAGAGATTTTATATGTATTTATATCACTTTAAGAGTTTTATAATACATTATACCCTTATTTGTTCTTTTTTTGCCTCATATAGGCTTTAATAACCAAGAACTAGGGTTTTGAAACAAAAAGTGGAATATCTGGTGCTTCCACCCTTAGAATCTTTCTAAATTTTAGCATATGATGTGTCTTTATCTAAGTTAAAGGATTAAAGAAGCTTTGAAGTTTTATAATACCAAATGGTATAGTTTATCAAACTATGTATTCATATTAGGCTTAGGTGATTATTGTCAACTAGACTCGCACCCTTGTGAAGGTAGTTTCAGGCCTTCACAGTCTACTAAAACATATAAAACATCCTAGGTTGTGGGTAACTTAATTAGTAGATTGAATCTCTATATTGTAATGTCTAGTTCCCTTTGGTGTATCAATTAGGATCTCTACTCTATGATACAAACTACCAAGGAAAAAGGAAGAAATAAACTTGAAGGCAAATCTTACCTAATGATGGTGATACACCTAAATTTTGATTGATCCACTCAATTTGAGCTTCTAAAAACATTGGTCAAATAATTAAAAAACTAAATTTTTAACCCTAATTTACCCTTATGCATTAGTATTTCATGAAATTTTATATCTTATGATTAAATCTTGAGGGAAATGATGGAATAGAACTAAGTCAAGGCACTAACCAGCCACTTATATCCACTTTAACTTTAGTGAAAATATATTAAACATAGAACACAACCTGCATAATCTGATTAGCTAGTAACTAGGTAAGAATCAGGACTTGACAAGGAAAAAAATTCTATCATATATGTAAATCACTGACATAAATACACTATACTAACACCTTGGACTCTGAAAACTATCCTTCTGTTAATCTAAAAAGTTTACACTGTATAAATTTTTGGTAGAGTATAGTCTTGCCAAAAAGAGGATATAAATCAAGGCTAAAAATCCAACTTATATAGAAAAATATACAATAACCAAGAGATTGGCACTGAAAATAGAAGAAAAGGTCAACTCAATCCAACTTGTGCTATCACAACCTTCAAATAAGATCTATTTTTGTCTTATGCCTTGCATGAAAAGCTCTTTGGCATTGAAAATGATGGAAAGCACAAGTTTGAGTTAAAAATTCCATCATACATGATGTTCTTCCAAACTCCAAATATAAAACTCCTCTTAAACTACTTGAAATAAGATAAAAATCTCCTTTGCATGAAATCAATGCCAAAACTAAATTTAAAACTCCACTTAAACTATTGGAAACATTGAAATCCTTCAACAAGATAAACAAGAGCACATGCATGAAATTCCATGTTGGTGTAGAAGGGATGAAGTGGACCCAAGTTTTACATGTCAAACTCTTACATGGAAAGCCAAGCCACAACTTCAAAGGAATATGCCTCTTGAACTACTTAAAGCTGAGTTGGATCATTGAATGCATGAGATGACTAGGAGATAAGCCTAACTTCAATAAATAGTCAATTTAAGATTTAAGAAAACAACTATAAATAGCCTTTTCTTGCATGGAAAGGACCTTGATGAGTGAGAGGTGCATTCAAATTTAACTCATTGTTATTTCTTGGCCTTTTACTCTCAGGATCTTCACTTTTGTGCATGTGTTTCTTCAGGATATTTATTTTCCTCTTTTCCATGGACTTATTTCTTTTTTATTTTATCCTCTATCTATTTCCTTCAGAGTGGTCAATTCATTTTCATTTCCTTTAGAAAAAAATTTTGAAGGAATTCTTTCTATTTCTTTCTTTTGCCTTGAATAATTCCTTCAAACAAAAAATCTAAAGGAATTCTATCTTCAAAATTCTTTTAATGGATAATTCCTTCAAAAACAATGTCTAAAGGAATTCTCATCTTTGAAATCTTTATGAATTCTCCTTTGAGATTTTTGAAACTACCCTTTGGCACTTTAAAAATAATCCTTCAAATTTTTCTGGCATAACCTTTCTCGAAGGGAAAGAACCCTTCGAGATTCTTGAAATGAACCTTCAGATTTCTACCAAGTGACTTTCCTAAAAGGGAAAGTGACCCCTCAAAAAAAATTATAAAGGTCCTTTTACCCTTTCCAAGTGTCCCTTTGGAACTCAAAAGTATCCCTTAGGATTTCTTCAAAGTGTCCCTTTGGGTTTTTTGAAATGGACTATTCCTTCAGATAAAAAGTGTGAAGGAATTCTTAGAAGTGAACTTTATCAAAGGGATTCTACCCTTCAAAAAAATTGTAAATGTCCTCTCTTTTGGAAAAAATGGCAAGCCCTTTCCAAATTTTCCCTTCAAACTTTATGACAATGCCCTTGAAGATTTTGTAAATGGTCCTTTATATAAATGTAAGTGGCCTTTGAGAAAGTGTAAAATAGACCATTGTGAAAAAAAAAAGAGCCTTTCAGACAAAGTGAAATGGTCATGTCATCTTGTTTATTTCCTTGAGACAAAAAGTCTAAAGGAAATCTTAAAATGGCCCTTCCCAAAGAAAATTACCCTTTAGGATTTTGTTCCACACCTTTTGGAGAAATTGAACAGTCCACTTACCCTTCTAAATTGCCTTTTCCCAAAGGGAAGGTACCCTTTGACAAAACCCAAATTGTCCTTCTGCAAACTTGAAATGTACCATTTGCCTTGAAAAGAACTTCCCAAAAGGAACAACCCCTTCAGACTTTTTTCTAGTGACCCTTCTAATTAATTTTAATGATCATCCTATCCTTTGGAAAAGTTAAATGAACCTTTAAACTTTTGAATATTGATGTTTACAAAAGGAAAAATGCCCCTTTTGCCTCTATGAAATAGTCTTCAAAAAAACTATAGAGGCCTTCAAAATTTTGAAATGCACCATTTAAAAGTCTAAAAAGGACCTCTTTCTTTGAAAAAATTCCCTTTGGGATTTACGAAAAGAACCCTTTGGCATTGGTGAAATGGACTTTCCTAAACCTTTGAAATAGACTTTTTCAAATTAAAAGAAACCTTTGGAAGATTTGAAATGATCCCTTGGAACTTTGAGATGAAATTTCTTGAAATAATAAGATCCCTTCAAAAAATTTGAATAAGCCCAATTCCTGACATTTAGACAAAGAAGCATGCTTATGCAAAGTTTAGAATGATAAGGGTGACAATTTGACCTATGGGGTCAAAATTGTCAACATTTTGGTGATTCTACTGGGAAGCATGCCTGCTATGCTTAAGAAATCAAACCATATACATAATACTTAAACTCATAAAACAATGTAAATTTCATCCATGACTATAATTACAACCTATAATTTGAAAAAGATAACCTTCATCCTCTAAAACAAGAAGGGAAACACACAAAGCATAGAAAACTAACTAAAAAGTATCTATGCAAACAAGCACTTATTTGGAACAAAATAGAATGAAACTATTGTGGTTGAACAGCACTTGGAAGAAATTAGACAAACTAACTATGTATAAGTAACTTTGCTCTTTAGTAACAATGTTTTAAATGTATCCCATTTATTGGTATTGGAAGCTCATCACCATCCATCTTTACAAGTTGGAAGGCATTGTGAGATTTGCAGTTGAAGATTGTGTATGGGCCACTCCAAAGGAATCAAAATTTATGTGCATTCTTAGTTTAGCTCTACCCTCATCCCACTTGAGGACCAAATCTCTTTCTTTGAAACCTCATGAAGAAGCTCCTTTGTCAAAATATCTCTTCACGTGTGCTTGATGAATCTTTATTGCTAGCAAGGACCAATTTATTATCTCTTCTAGCTCCATAAGCTCAGCATACCTAATCTCCATAGGCTCATTCTCCAACAACTCAAGCTGATGCATTAGTTCCAAAACAATAAATTCAAGATAAATGGGTAACCTTGCTTCCTTACCATATACCAACTTGTATGGAGAGTTGGTTATTGATCTTTTATAGGTGATCCTATCAGCCCATAGAGCTGAATTTAACATGAGATGACATGGTCTCTGATTATCCTCAATAATCCTTTTTATGATCCTCAATAGGTTCTTATTCATAGATTTAGCAAGGCTATTGCCTTGTGGAAAATAGTTGGATGAAGTGCTAAGATAAATTCCATATTGGATATCCCATTGGTTGACCCTGGATCCCAAAAAATCCATTTCATTATCAGAAATAATAGTTGAAGGAACTCCAAACCTAGTAAGCAAACCTTCATAGAAATCAAGAACATTAGTTTCATTTGCTTCTTTTAATGCCTCTACTTCTATCTAATGTGTGAAGTAATCTGTAGTAGTTAGAATCTATTTATGTCTTAAACATGAAGGAGGATTAATGAGACCAATAAAGTCTAATCCCTATTGGATAAAGGGATGATCCACTACAATTAGTTGAATAGGTAAGGCTGTAAGTTTCACTTTTCCTACAAACATAGCACATTGTTTGCGCTTTCTAACCCATGCATGGCAATCACCAAATATACTAGGCCAATAGTACCCACCTCTCATGATCTTAAGGGTTGTAGTTCTTGTATAAAAATGTCCACCATGTCCATCATGAAATTTTCTTTAAGCAATTTCTAAGTTTGGCTTGGCTTTATACATCTAGGCAACATGCCATTAATATCTTTCTTGAATAAAGCACCATCAATAATAAAAAATGGAATTTATTATAACTTTAAATATCTTCTTTTTTAATAACTTATATGAGAGAGATAAATACCATCTTGGAGATAGCTTACCAAGTCATGAAACTAGCTGGAAGGTAAGGTAAGACCAACTACAACCTCTTCATCATTTGATGTCAAAATAACCTCATTAGTCTCTTGCAAGTCTTTAGCTAGATGATCACACAGTCCTTTGCCTATAACTAATTTTTTGACCTTAGTTTCTACATCATATTACATTACCTAGGTTATCCAACCAGCTCTTTTCTCATTTATATCTTTATTCAAAAAGAATTCCTTGATGTTTGGATGAGGAACCATTAGGTGTATCTTATTATTATACAATAGGTATCTAAAAATTTTAAGAGATCTTATAACTGAAATTACATTTTTTTCAATGAAAGAGTACATTGTTTCATATTCTTCCAATCCTTTACTAAAGAAGGCTATTGGTTGTTCCAAAGTCTCATGATTTTGTTGCATAAGAATGCCTAAAATGGTGTCCATGTTAGCATATGTATACAAAATAAAATATTTTGTGAAATATGGATTTATAAGTGTAGGATCCCTAGCTATGGCCTTCTTAACATATTCAAAACTCTTTATTCCTTATTTGGACCAGCTGAAGCTCTGATTTTTCTTTAGCATGGTTGTAAGTGGCTTAGCTAAAATGACAAAATCTGAAATATATCTCCTTATGAAATTGATCTTCTCAAAGAAGCTTTGCATAGCCCTTTTGTGCTTAGGCAAAGATAGTGAAAGAATGGAGCCTATCCTTTTAGAATCTATGCTTAAACCATGCTTTGAAATAATATGTCCAATAATCTTACCTTTACGAATCGAGAAGACACACTTTTTAGGATTTAGAGATACTCCAAATTTCCTAAACATTTTAAACACTTGCTTGAGATGAACCATGTGATGTTCTATACTCTTTGAAAACACTATTATATCATATAAATAATTAAGCACAAACTTATTAAGAAAGCCTTAGAATGTCATATCCATGGCTCTCTAAAAGGTTACTCCAGCATTAGATAAACTGAATGGCATCTTTTTGTATGTAAATGTCTCCCACTTGGTTGTAAAGGTTGTCTTAAATTGGTCCTATTCTTTGATAAAAAATTTATTATAGCCACTATATCCATCCAACAAATAAAACCTCTTTGAACCTACAACTAGTTGTAAAATTTGTTCTATTGATGGCAATAAATAGTGATCTTTAAGTGAAGCCCTATTCAAATCACAAAAGTCAACACACAATATAATCTCACTATTATTTTTCCATACTAGGACAAGATTTTCCACCCAAGTTGAGTGCTTTATTGAAAAAATATAATAGCTAATTCTATGAGCTTGTGAAGCTCAGCTTTCATCAAAGGCTCAAGCTTAAAATTGATGGGCCTTTGTCTTTGTCTCACTGGTTTAGTTTCAACCTCTAACTCAATGGTGTGTTGAGATAAACTTGGATCAAATCCCTTGAGATCACTATATTTCCATTCAAATATATCATCAAAACTTGTGCATAACTCAATCAAAGCTTATTTTTGTGAAGGATTACATACCTTACCCAGCTTCAAAATTTTACTAGCTACAATCTCTACATTGGCATAGTATTATTTTGTCAACAAGGATGAATTCTCTTTAATTAACTCATCATCACCGCTGAAAATGTTCTCAAGTGTGACCAATCCCATTGGTAGCTTTTTTTTTTTAGTTTCACAATATGATCACTATACTGTTGTAAATGCTTTGCTTGGTTTCTTGAAGAAAACCTAGCCTCTTCTTACCATAATCTCACAATTTGACTCTCATATTCGAACACTTTCCAATTCTCATGATTATTTGGAATAGAAGGCCTTACAACCACCTTTATATGTGACTAAATTTTTTCACTTTTTACATGAGCTAGGGTACTAAATTGTGCCCCAACAACATTCAACCTATTAGCGTGTTTATTCTCACCTCTTGATATTGCCTAAATGTTAAAAGCTTGGAAATCTTCAAGTAAGTTCCATATTCTATGTTTATAAGACTTAATTAACAAATTTTTACATATATTCAAACATCTTACTTGGTGAACTACAAGTTCACTATTACCAAAAACCTGCAAGGAGTTGACTTTCATCTTCCTAGCCCACTACAAATTGTGAACTAGTAATTCATACTCAGCAACATTATTTGAAAAACCAAACTAAAATTTAATAGAAGATAAATAACTTTTATTATTTTTAGAAACCAATATCATTCTATCTTTGGTTCCATGCTTATTCTTTGATCCATCAAAGTATAATTTCCATATACCTTCACTAGACTCAACATCCTTAACCACAGATGGAATTGGTGCATCATTATCATAAAGGTAATTAACACCGAGTCCTTATTATTAAATAAAATTATAAGGATCATGATCATTAAAATTGGATGCCTACTCATCAAAGAAAAAAATTGTAACTCCATCTAAAGGTGATTCACTTTCTACTTCACTAGCTTCTAGTACTTCATCCGAGATGATATAGTTAGTGTTCACAACACTTGGCATATATGGCTCCATATTAAAAAGTGAAATAAGTTTAGAATGAATTTTTAAATTATTATCATACCTAGTTATAAACATTAAATAAGTCCAATTATCTGATAAATATCCCTAATCTTTGAGGTGAAGTCCCTTGAAAGGCATATAGCAAAGTAAGGAGGTAAGTCTACCACAACAACATCCTACTGAATAGTAACATTGGGACAAGCATGTAACATCAAATTAAAATATTTGATGATGTATATAATCTTTTTTTGTGACCAATCTAACTATAATACCACTTTAGTATTTGGCTCATAAACAAGGCCAGGTTTGTTTGCAATCTATTTAGCCATGATTATACTACTAGCTCCACTATCCACCATATAATTATGAACTAAAGCATCACCTAATTTTAAAAAAGGTAAAAAGGAGGAGTTTTTTTTTTTTAACCTTAGTTTTATCCACCTTTTCTATCATATTTACTTTTTGTACATGTTATTTAGTTGGTTGATCTGAATTAGTCAAGACAACACCTTCTTTCTCAACTGGTTTTGGAGATAATTTGAGAGTTGAAAGATCTTGGATGAGCATATTTTTTTGTCTTGGAATGGAAATATAATCCCACATGATAATTTTTATGTTATACTTCTTCATCTAATTCACTATACTAAAATGAGATCCACCAACCTTTGATTGCACTTTCTGAAGTACTGGTTACTCATGAACTAGAGGTAGTTGATGAATTTTACTAACCTCTATATTCTAATTTTTCTAAGTTGTAGGGGTAGCAAGTTGTTATTTTTTACACTTAGAAATAACATTAAGATTACTTGAAACATTTTTCACCTCTTGTATTTCATCAATGGCTCTTATTTTATCTCTAATTATAGTTGTAACTTGACCACTTGAATTGTTAGTTTTAACACCCGAAGTAAAAGCATCATGATCATCCACTTACCAATTTACATTAATGGCATCATTTCTCCCTTGAAATTTTTGAGTCTCTCCTTGTATGCCAAACTTGTATCTTTGTACTGACCTCCTTAAAAATAAAATTCTTCTTGTGTCATTTGTGGCATAGTGATGTTTTGTGATACCAAGGCTTGGTTTTGAGCATCATTAAAATTTGAGGACTGCCAACCTAAATCATGCATTAATTTGTTTTGAGGTGGGGTGGGAATAATAGCCTTTGAATTGGAAGGAGAATTAGGATCAAGGGCAGCATATTTCTTAGTTGGATTTATGGCTCCTTATATTTGATAAGGTGGTCTATTCTCTATGAAACCTTGATAAGGAGCCCTTTAATATTTGAAGTGTTAATAGGTGATCTAATTTTGTTATTTATAGGGCTTATTATAGTAAAATATGTGCCTTTTGAGCTGCACTATTCATTCCTAAAGGACTATAGCAAGCTTTTCAACTCTCTTATCTCACTAGCTTGACTAGTAGGGGCTATAATTTGAGCTTGAGGTGATAGAATAGGAGCTAAGGATGGAATTTAAGGAATTTGAGGGGTTGGTATATAATTCAATTCTATAATATAGGCATTAGAGGCCTTAGAAAAAGTTTACCATCTTGTATTAAACTATTTTATGCCCTTATTGCAACCTCATAAGCATTTGGCAAGGTAGTACCACCCATTGACTTTATCATCACACTAATGTCAGAAGTAAGGGCTTTCAAATAGTACAAAAATGCATATTCAAGGGATGGATTTATCAACACAGGTATTTTGGTCTATGTCTTTTGGAATCTGAGGTTAAAATCATACATGAACTCATGAGGGGCCCTTGCTATGGTGGTCAATTGCTCAACTAAAGATAGGTGATTAGGTTTATCCTCAAATTGCTTGACTAAGGTTACACCCAATTCATCCCAAGTATAAATAGAGTTTAGTGGGAGGTTTATATACCATTTCAATGCTTTTCCTTTAAAGGAATCAGCAAGCAATCTAATAGCAACATTATTCTCAACAACATTATGGACTAAACAAAGATTAGCTACATCTTAGATATACTCAATAGGGGTTGTTTGATTTTCTCCTAATAATAATGGGATGCTCTTAAGGGTATAAACTAGAATGTTATCAAACTAGGCTAAACTAAGTGGGCTATCTCTATTGAATGGAACACACACTTGATTTTTTATAGCCATTTGGGTAGTGTCGGTTGTAGTGATTATAACAGTAGGATAACTAGGAGACAAATATTGTTTTCGAGGATATGGTTTTTCCCTCTTAAACCTTGATGTCTTATAAGATATAAATTCAAAAGGAATTCCTTTCTTGTTGAACTTGTGGTAACCTTTGGCATGAAAGAATTGTCTGAATGATGTTATGAGCTCTATAACTAGATGTTGATGATGATGGATATCTTCTTCTACAACAAAACTTCTTTAGAGATGAAAATAATTTCTTCAATTCCCATGGGGCATGCCAAAAAATGTTATCAACTAGACTCATACCCTTATTAAGGTAGTTTCAGGCCTTCATAGTCTACTAAAACATGGAAACAATCCTAGGTTGTGGGTAACCTAATTAGTGGATTTAATCTCCAGATTATAAGGGCTAACTCCCTTTGGTGTATCAATTAGGATCTCTACTCTATGATATAAATTTTTAAGGAAAAGGGAAAAAATAAACTTGAAGGTAAATCCTACCTAATGATGGTGATACACGTAAATTTTTATTGATCCACTCGATTTGAGCTTCTAAAAACACTATTCAGATAATATACAAATTGAATTTTTAACCCCAATCGACCCTTACGTATTAGTATTTCATGAAAAGGTTATATCTTGTGATCAAAGCTTGAGATAAATGATGGAATAGGCTTGATTCAAGGAACTAACCAACCACTTATATCCACTATAACTTCAACAAAAATAAATTAAACATAGAACATAACCTACATAATCTTATTAGCTATTAACAAGGTAAGAATCAGGACTTGATAAGGAACAAATTCTATCACATATGCAAATCACTGATATAAATACACTATACTAGCACCTTGGAGTCTAAAAACTATCCTTCTATTAATCTAAAATGGTTACTTAGCATATATTTTTGGTAGAGTATGGTCTTGCCAAAAAGAGGATACAAATCAAGGCTGAAAAGCCAACTTATATAGAAAAAAGATACAACAGCCAAAAGATTGGTGCTAAAAATAGAAGAAGAGGTCAACTCAATCCAACTTGTGTTATCACAGCCTTCAAATAAAATCTATTTTTGTCTTAGCCCAAGTTTGATTCAAAAATTCCATCATGCATGACACAATTCCAATATCCAAATATAGAACTCCTCTTGAACTACCTAAAATAAGAGAAAAATATCCTTTGCATGAAATCAATGCCAAAACTAGATTTAAAACTCCACTTGAACTTTTGGAAATATTGAAAGCCTTTAATAAGATAAACAAGATCACATGTATGAAATTCCATGTTGGCATAGAAGGGATGAGGTGGACCCAAGTTTGACAAGTCAAACTCTTGCATAGAAAGCCATGCCACAACTTTAAAGGAATATGCTTCTTGAACTACTTGAAGCTAAGTTAGATCATTGAATGCATGAGATGACTAGGAGATAATCCTAACTTCAATAAATATTCAATTAAATCTTTAAGAAATTAATTATAGATAGTCTTTGCTTGCGTGGAAAGGACCTTGATGAGTGAGAGGTGCAGTCATATCGAACTCATTATTTTTTGACCTTCTGCTCTTAAGCTCTTCACTTTTGTGCATATGTTTCTTTAAGCTATTTATTTTCCTCTTTTTCAAAGACTTATTTCTTTAGGCTTTTCTCTTATATCTATTTCCTTTAGATTGGTCAATTCTTATTCATTTCCTTCAAACAAAAATTTTTAAGGAATTCTTTTTCCTTGAATAATTCCTTCGAACAAAAAATCCAAATGAATTCTATCTTTATAATTATTACAATAGACAATTCCTTCAAAAAAAATGTTCAAAGGAATTATCATCTTTGGAACCTTTGTGAATTATCCTTCGATCTTTTTGAAACTGCCCTTCAGCATACTAAAAATGATCCTTAAGATTTTTTTGACATAACCTTTCCTGAAAGGAAAGAGCCCTTTAGGATTATTGAAATGAACCTTCAAATTATTACCATGTGAATTTCCCAAAGGGAAAGTGACCCCTCAGAAAAATTGTAAAGGTCTAATTGCCCTTTCCAAGTGTCCCTTCAAAACTTGAAAGTATCCCTTCAGATTTCTTCAAAGTGTCCCTTCGGCATTTTCCAAGTGTCCCTTTGGGTTTTTTGAAATGGACTATTCCTTTAGACAAAAACTATGATGGAATTCTTGGAAGTGAACTTTCCCACAAAAGGATTCTACCCTTTGAAAAAACTATAAATGTCCTTTCTTTCAGAAAAAATGGCAAGCACTTTCCAAATTGTCCCTTCAAACTTTATGACAATGCCCTTCGAGCTTTTTTAAATGGTCCTTTAGAGAAATGTAAGTGCCCTTTAAGAAAGTATAAAATGGACCATTTCCAAAGAAAAAGAACCTTTCAGATAAAGTGAAATTATCCTATCATCTTGTTTATTTTCTTCAAACAAAAATTCTAAAGGAAATATTAAAATAGCCCTTCCCAAAGAAAATGGCCATTTGGGATTTTGTTCTGCACCATTTAGATAAATTGAATAGTCCACTTGCCCTTCTGAATTACCTTTTCCCAAAGGGAATGTACCCTTTGGTGAGATTGGAATTTTCCTTCAAAAAAATTAAAATGGACCATTTTCCTTGAAAAGAACTTCAAAAAAGGAACAACCCCTTCAAACTTTTTGCCAGTGACCCTTCGAATTAATTGTAATGATCATCTTATCCTTCAGAAAATATAAATGAACCTTTGGACTTTTGAATATTGACTTTTCTAAAAGGAAAAAATCCCCTTTTGCCTCTGTGAAAGTCTTCAAAAAAACTATAGAGGCCTTCAGAATTTTGAAATGCACCATTTGGAAGTCTGAAAAGGACCTCTTTCTTTGAAAAAATGCCCTTCAGGCTTTATGAAAAGAACCTTTTGGCATTGGTGAAATGGACTTTCCCAAACCTTTGAAACTAACTTTTATAAATTAAAATAAACCTTTGAAAAATTTTAAATGATCCCTTGAAACTTTGAGATGAACTTTCTTGAAAGAATAAGAGCCCTTCAAAAAATTTGAACAAGCCCAATTCCTAACATTTGGATAAATAAGCATGCTTATGCGAAGTTTAGAATGATAAGGGTGACAATTTGACATGTGAGGTCAAAATTGTCAATAGTGACCAAATTGCCTAGAATGATATCAAAGAAAGAGCTCTTACCTTGGGAATTGAGCCTTGTAACTATTGAAGAAGTTGAAAGGGATTAATGGGTACCTAAAAGTTTATTTTGTTTGTAAAGATCATCTATATTTTACTCTAACCTTGGATATTTATTTTAAAAGATGGCTACTAAGGAGGCCTAATTAGCAAATAAGTATGGAAAGATCATAGGCCTATCTTAAGAGTTGTACCAAAAAATATTGAGAATACATGTAAGATGTTAATGGGTATCCTAAATGATGTTTGGTTTTTTTTTGAAATTTTATATATTGTCTATACCTTTTAATATTATATGTAAATAGCGTTACTAGGAGAATTAGCCTTAATATTGGAAGGAGGACTAATTTTTTTTTAAATATTGGTGAATGTAAGGAACTAGTAAAGAAACAAAGCATGAATTTGAGTTGGTACAAGTTTATGTGTATCAATAAATACCATTCATAGTGCATGAAAATGTTCATGGATTTCAAAAAGAGAAATTGGGATTTGTGAGCCTTGTAAAGTTGAATAGACCTATGGTCTATATGAAGGCAAATAGCAAAAATGTTTAGTGAGAATATTGGGGATCATATAAATACCTTCATTGAATAAGTGTTAAGGGATATCTAGATTATAGATTTCAATATAAGACTAGATGAGTTAATTAGAAAAATTATGTAGAGATGGATTGAGATTCAAACAAAGAAGGACCTAAAAGAATTCAGAGATGAAAATAAGAAAATATCTCTACATCAATCTAGATCTAAGTATATGAAGCATGCTCCATTAAAAATCTTGTAAATGAAATGTGCATAAATCAGTCCTTACTTAAGAGATATCAAAAGCAAAGACAAAACTAAGTAAAGAAGTGAAACTAAGTAAAGAGATAAAATTGAGTAAAGAGAGAGGAAATTAAATAATACACTTCATTGGGTATGCAAAATAATATAGTGATAACCTATGTGTGTGCATATATATAATGATCAAACATTGAATATCTTGGACTGATTTGATGTCTTGCTCAATCCTCATGTGTGGGTGGCTCAAGAACTTAATCTAATTTTGAATTCATCATTGCCCACCCCTGCTTGGTGGATCATGACCTATGAATAGCTTGGATTGGACTAATGGTGTATCCAACCCTCTCATTTAGATGGATCAATAACTCAAGTATACTATGACTCCATCATTTCCTACCCATGTGTAGTAGATGCATCTAAAACTAAAATTGCATGATGTAGTTATAAATGTCTAACTATAGATGTCAGCTCTAAGGCTACCTATGTATATTAGGTGGTTTTAGGCCACTAAGGAATGTTAACCACTACAGATGGACTAAGGCATGAAACTAATGTGAAACATAGAATATGATGTCTAATGTATATGGCATAGATAATGACATGAATTTTGTCATTCCATATGATCAACCGGTGTGTAAGTGAGCATATAGAAATAATGTGTCAGTGACATGCCCCCAAATCTAATATCTAAGCATAAAGATTTTAGACTAAGTTATAATAATCTGTATCTAAGTATCTTCACTATAAATGGGAATGGTCATGCTATGCATGATGCTCCCAATCTAATCAAAATGGTATGAATCTGAGATAAAATGGTATGAATATAATCTAAACTAGTAAATTTATAATTGAACCTATGCAAACCTAGATTGTACTTTTTTTTACTTTTTTATCTAATCTTTTTTTTTTTGGAATCTAACGATACTAGACATTAATGCCATATCTTGGATAGTATCACCATGTGGCACTAGTGTCCTAATTTGGTCACTATTATATGACTATTCTGATTTCTATGCAACTATACTAATCTTTGTGTCACTATTTTGTCACTATTTTCCACTATGTTTACCTGAGTCTGATTTCTGTAATCTGAGCTTGTGTGCTAAAATTTACTCTATGAGTTTATTATCATAGCCTGATCTCTATGACAAACCCCTATGAATTCCCACTCTTTTGAGGGGAGTTGTTGAGCCTATATAAGAAACGTATTCAAAATAAAAATCTCTACAAGATGTGTGTTAGCTAGAGCATATATGATATCTACGTAATAATCCAATATAATGTACATACATAAAATCAAAATGTAAGATAATCTAAGCATAATTATATAATGTGTGATTTATGTTATGTCTAGCATTCACAAGGTTGTCAGAATAGATATAACAATGTATGGAATAGTAAATCTAAATAAAAATTGAATAGCTACCTAGGGGGATGGGGCATGATATCCATCATGAAAACCAAGTAGGAAGGGTAGATACATGAGGTCCCTCATGACATATAAAATTAGAGTATGTAACAAGTAAGATTCAAATCTCGTGGCCATTATTTATACAATAAAGCATACATAAAACACACATGAGGCATGAAAAATAGGCCAAGGGGCCACAATGCAAGGGACATGGGCACATGTCACTAAATCTAACAAATCAAGACATACAAAGGCATGTTAAAATTTCCACATATGTAAATAACAATCAATTTGGCTTAGATCCACATAAAATTACATGTTCAAATGTCTACATACACAATTAGGAAGGCACACACAAGGACATGGGCACATGTCCAAAGTAGAAATAATTTAAAAATAAGTGATGTAGAGACAAAGATCAATGGCATATTTGAACTCCCTTGAATAGAATAAGGATATAGATACAATCAATTCTAAAATAGGAAAGCTAGAAATGAAACTATGCATGAACATGTAATATAAATTTGTGTAAGAGTCAAGATGTACATATACTGAGTTTAAAGAAGTAATAGCTAGAAAAAAATATGATTAAGTGTAGAATGATCAATATCAAGATATAATTATGTTAAATATGTGATGTAGAGTATATAAATATGTAACCTAGTAATTAAAATTATGTATAAGGTACCCCCAAATGGGTGAATGTGTCAAATGAATAACCCATGTATCTGTGTAAATGCCCCTAGTGGGTAGATAATAACAAATATGGATTAGTGTAATAGACTTAAGTCCTATAGTAATTTACAATCACTGAACAAGAACAAGTGAAACATGTATTTATGATAAAATTGACTATACTAAGATAGTAACATATGTAATTTCTAGAAAATATAATAAATGTCAACACGGCAATGCATAAAATTTGTAATTTTATGTTTTCTGAGTAAACATTTGAATATTTTTTTGTTCTTGAAATATTATACTATGTTTTTCTTTTTTGGGTTAAATTTATGTACAATTAACATGAAAATTAAACTATATACAAGGAGAAATATATAATAAAAGTATGTACAAGAAGGAAGGAACCATACTAACCAATGAGTCTCATGGGAGACTCACCATCATTATGGCCTATGGAAAAAATAAGAATGGTAATCTCTTATGTAGGGTGATTTCTATGTTTGAGTTGAATGGTGTTGCAATATGAATTTGAGTATCATTCATCAATGATATTATAATAATCATAATAACCTAGAATGTTAGAAGGAATTGCCTCATATTATGGATTTGACCTTTTTGAATTGTGTTTTGGAATATTTATTATGATTTCTCTCTTTGAAACTGTGCTTATTACAAGCATATGGCATTGTGGAGGCTATTTTTATAGAAATCCTCTTGGGAAAATGTTTGTTATCTTGGCATGATTTTGACTTTGCAACTTAAGTTCTTACTCTTTTTATAACATTTCATGTGTATCTAGACTTATTGCCTTGATAAAATGTATCTATGAATGATTTTCCTTGGGATGTTCAACAATTCCCAAACCTTGTTAACCAACATTATCAACTGATAGAATAGGAGTAGTGATGCCTTGGGCCTGCTTGCCCAAACCTTGATCGTGATAATCAAACTGTTGTGGATATTTTTGACCAAACCCATACTAATTTGAAAATTGAGCCTCATTTTGGAGAGGTAGATTTTTATCTTTTACTTTCTTTACCTATGTTTATTTTACTATTTTTTTCTTTAAGTGTGATTTGTGAACCTTTTATTGTTCTGAGTTATGCTTTGGTAACCATTTTTGTAATATTTCTGAATTTGACCCTTTTTGAATTTGTAGATGTGTCATTGTATGTTGTTTGTATGATGTGTAATTGTTTGAGTCATTTATATCCATTATCTATTATATTTTTATTTTCAATTTTAAACATGAATCGGTGTGGTGCCCATGCATTTTATGATATTCACAATAATATTTGGAACACCTAATTAGATGTAGAGGAGGTAGGTTGATCAACTTAACTTTAATCATTCCCCTTAGTGTCTCACTTGAACTTTTATTGGACCCTTGTAATCTTTTTGAATCAATTATAATAGATGCATTATGTTGTACTTTATGATTTATATATGAAAGAGTGTTAGGCACAACTTTGCTAGGTGTAGATGCATATACATGGTTTACACTAGCATATTCTGAAGACTTTATACATGTAATTTGATTTTCCAATAATTTGGCCTTTTCACTTAATAACTTATTTTGATTCTATAATTTTTATATTAACTTTCTCATACTGATAATTTGATCCCTTAGAGTCTCACAAGTGCAAACCCTAATTGCTTTGGATTGAACATGTAGGCACACACCTTATAGGGGAGAGGTGTAGATAGACTAAGTATGAGAATTAGGAATAATAGTATAAGTTACTTCATCATGTGGAGGATTGAAATCATGGACCTAGTTAGAGGTAAAATATTTATCACCCTCATGGAGGTTAGCAGGAGAAGGAGATTATTTCATGTGAATAAGATATGACATTGAAACTTGAAACATATTTGTTAGCTTATGTGTTAAATCCTTTATGTGTGTAAGGGTTTGCTTGTTAATATAATTCCACATAAGAGAAATATAATGTACTATGAAATATGACATATATTTAAACTAATTTAATGCATCATGTACATATGTGTTTTATGTCATTTTTGAATTCATTCCAAATGAAAGGAAATAAGCATGTAAGAAAAACTAGAAAACCTTGGATCAAAAAGTAATTAACTTCATATGTCATTATTATCATGATATATGAAATAATAAATTTGGTTGAGGGCCCTAGAATGCTAAAAACATAAACCCTAGGGTTGTCTAGGGTTAGGGTTTGAATAGTATTCGAATTAAGTTGGGTTTACCAAATGTTTTAACTTTTTAAGTGTTAGTGAATGTAAATATTATGTTGTTAAAGAGATGAATATAGTAAATCAAGGTAGAAATATGCAATAAATATAGCCACTAATTTTTTATATAATTGACTAATTTTAACCTTTTTAAAAATAGTAATAAATGATGAAAATGAGAACTTAGTTGGAAAATGACTAAGATGGACTATCTAGATATTGAAAATTGAGGTAGAGGTTAGTATAAGTGTCACAAATAAGATCCAAGTGTCAAAACCCCTCCTTGATAATAGTGCCCTAATTGGATAGTAGTGCCATGTGGTGTTAGTGTCCCTATTTTGGTAGTAGTATACCTATTTTGGTGGTAGTGTCCCTTGTCCATAATTGTTTTGATCTTCTAGGTGCACCTCTATCTCTATCTTTATAGAACATGAGGCATGAAGGGCTAAGATGTAAGATGAGGGTCTGATACATCTTTAGGGAAGACTAGGGATGTTTATGGCCTACATGAAGTCTAGTTACATGTGATAATAGGACCTAAGATAGGTCTAGGACTAAGCTAGGGATAGGTGGTCTCAAGTAGCACTCATAGCACTCAAGTATCATTTGTAGGTGATTACAAGATCATAGGATGATCTTTTCTCTTCACATATTCCAAAAATACCAAAAAAATCACAAACACTTTCAAAACTCCAAAAAAACTTTCAACACTATAAATTATATTGGATCCTTAGATCTATGTGTTAGTTCCATGTTAATGAATGGCATATCAGTTACTCCTACATGCACATGTGTGTCACACTTCTACTTGAGTGTGATACAAGCATACATAGATACATGATTTATTCCTATTTTAGATGTTGGGCCTTCCCTCTACTCATGTCATGTGGACATTAGGGACATTTTCTTCTTTGGTCTTGATGCACACAGGTTATATGGTTTGATGATCATATTTCATTATCATCTTTGAGCTCATATGTACTTACATATGCCTTTATCTATGATTATATCTTTCACAGGGTACTTGTTATGCCATGTATTTAACACTTTTTGCTAACAAATTTGATCCATGGGCTACTATGATATGTTTGTGCTAGTTTATTATGATTTTCTTTATGCACTTACTTGAGTGTCTTGCCTTTTTATTGTCTTACTTATTTTATCATTTGAATATTTTCCTTTATTTGCATCTCATGTGCCTATGTATGTTTTCTTTGACATTTGAATATGTCATTGATTATTGTATGGACATTTGAATATATCAATCCTTGATTTTATGGACATTAGACTAAGTCATGTCCCTTTAATTGTGTGACATTTAAACATGACCCCTCTTTGTGGTCTCCTAAGACCATTGTATGTTTACTTTATTTGGAGTAATCTTATTTGTGTGCTTGATTTTCTTATTGATCTTGTACTATTAATATCTACAAATTACCAAGATATTTATCATGAATCTTAGCCCTTCATGTGATAACATTATCCTATGTGCTTCAATGATATATTTACCTAGACATGTTTAATCTGCTACATGGTTCCAATCATAATTATTCAGTTGTCTTATCCTTTTGAGGTGAGATAAGTACTAGTTTATATTCTTCCCTCGTCTTAAAGGTGGGGAATATCAGTGGGGGCATGCCATAGAGGCATTTTATTCACATTTGGTATAGTTTCTAGATCCAGTGGGGGTATGATTCATAAGCATATTCTCCACACTTATTCATTATTTGGCACTTATATCAGTTTTCAAAATTAGTGGGGGCATGTCATATAGGCATGGATTCTATACATTCATAGTTTATAGATCTAGTGGGGGTATGATTTGAAATTAATTTCTCCACACTTATTTAATATTTGGCACATCTAGATTACAATGAGAACATATTTTAGAAACATGTTATCCAGATTATCACTCATTTAAGTTTTCATATTTATTTGTATATAGTGGGGGAAAGATTTGGAAACATGTTCTCCACACTTACACAGTTTACAAATTGGCCAAAGCACATAGTTATATAGTTTAGATTCATAATTATAGTAGAATTATATACATTGTTATTATTATTATACATGGTTTCAACACTATACATATCTAAGGTGTATTTGCTATACAATGTGTGCCTAAAATTGTAATAACCAAATAGGTTTAAAATTTTAAAACTCATTTATGGACTATCACCATATCATGGACTTTTATGCACTAGTACCCAAGATAGATTGTTACAGACTGTATTGAGCAAATCTACTATAGTTGGTATGGTTGAGGTGATTAAATCACTCAATATTACCAATTTTTTAGGTTGGACTTGATTGTATCATCCATTTTTGTCATGTTATAAATATCATTGGGTTGCATGATTGAGTTAATCTCAACTATTGAGTGGCAACTCACCTTTTCTCCAAGGTTGGGGGGATGTGCCTCTCTCTCTCTCTCTCTCTCTCTCTCTCTCTCTCTCTCTCTGTGTGCACGCGCGCACGTGCGTGGATGCACTTTCCATATATATATATATATATATATATATATATATATATATATATATATATATATATATCTTAGTTTTAGATATTTATAATGATACATATTTTAAAATTATATTGCCAATAAGCAAGGTAGTTGCATTGATACACAAGTGTACTCCTAAACCTTGATATTTCAATTTTAATCTTTTCAATACTTTCAATTTGATATTATATGCATTGATTATATATTATAAAATGCTATTGGTTGTAGGCAAGCCACCATCAATTCACTTAAGTTGGACTCATGTAAAGATAAGGTGTGTTATACTCACCCAAGTATGCATTCCTTTCCTTTAAACTAATAATTTCATTACTAAATTAAAGTGGGGCTAAATGTAGACACTATTTATAAATTATATAACACCTCAGTTTTGTATACTTGGCAAACTCAAACCTTGGTTTTTTATCTTAGTTTCATACCTTTATCACTTTTAAAAGTCTTGTGTCTACTCTATCTTGTACCCCTTGGCCTATATCTTGGTCTGAATAGTCTTATGTTGATGACCCAGACTTTCTCTATTTCCTAGAATGCTTAAAACCTACTTATCTTCCACCTATGCAATTTCTAAGTATGTACCTACTTTATTGTTCCCTTGACACTAGCATCCAAGTTAAACAGGTGTCCTACTTTGACACAAGTGTCTAGTATCCTAAAGTCATATAATTTACAAATGAAATGTATCCTAATGGTTGACCTAATTTCTATAATGTGAGTTATTTATCCAAAGGGATTGATATAAATACAAGATCAACCCTCATTAATTTCTAACTTAGCATAGAAGGCTATTAAAAAATTCAATCAATTAATCAATACAGTAAATATTCCTAATTTTATCTAATTTTCATATCATTCATAGGGATAACATATACACAGGTCTAAAGTATTGAAGGATCAGCCCAAGATTTGTATTTTCCAAACTACAAGCTAAATCACTATTGTATTTGCTTTGCACATATTTCATGATTCACACACAATCCAACATGTATGGTAGAGTTACATTAGTCTGAGGCCCTCTTTATATTATTGGTTATGTAAGTATTGCTCATTGATAGGGTTATTTGGATCCAACTTGACACCCATGTGCCCACTAACCCATTTTCCCCAAGGTCACTATGAAGATGAAGAACTAGGGTTTTAAAATTTCATGAGTGATATTACATAACCTAGATATAAATGCACTAGATTGAAGACAAAGACAAACCTTAAATCATCTAGGTGGTCATATCTTTTTATAATAGATATTTCATACAAGACACTTGCATCAAGTTCTAACATTAGGGTTGATGAAACTGTCTAATGCTAATACTAGTGTCTATAGCTCTAGAGGCACTCAAGCTAGAATTTGGAAATTATTCCAAAATATTCTTCGAGTCTGCTTCCTACTTATTCTAAATCATCATTAGAACTAGCTAGGTACATTATTTCTTTGTCATTTCCCTATCTATAATATTTTTGGTTACTATTTTTAGAAAATCTTAGTTTGATAAATTTAACATATATTATATTTGAGTTTAGCATCTAATTGGCTTGTTATAGAGATAGTTTATCACCCTTGTACCTTAGGCTATCTTTATCCCCTTTAACCCTAGATAACCATAACCTATAAATTTAGGGTTAACAACCCCACATAAATTACTCAAACTTGGGATGAATTAAAAGTAGCGTCAATTTGGGCATCCCCTAATGAGGGAATATAAGGAGGAGTGAAAGTCAATTGAACTTGTTCTTCCATATCCCTTGCTTGGGGAGAATAAATACTATGAACTTCAATAGAGTAAACATATACAATAGAGGGAGAGGCAGACATGTGTTGAGTTATATCTTTTATTTTGACAGTCCTTGGAGTCATTGATGGCTGAGGGAGGCCTTAGATCACCTTCTTTCTCAAGTATATTTTGTGTCAGGTAACTCTTCGCCTTACTAATTGAGCTAAATTAGTGAAGGATTTGGTATGTAATTTCCTATTTCACCAATTTTTCTAAGAAAACTATAGCCAACTTAAGGGGTGAAACTAATAACCCTCTATCATGATGACTATGCAATCAAAGTAGAACCAATAATCTCCCATGTTCATGATATATTTATTCATTCCTCCAGATAACCTAGACATGGGTTATTTGTATATAGCATGATAAATAAGAGCGTAAGACACATTGTAGATTTCTACCATATGGTGTTTAAACTAGTGAATAGACAAGTCCTAAAATTTATTCTAGACCATGATTCCTAAGGTTGGAGTCTATTATAGAATTATTTCAAAGTATATTATTACAGCCATAATATCAACTAAATAAGACATCATGTAGAAACCTTTCAATACCCTTGGGTGGGGGATGGGTCTATATATAGGGGCATCCCAATGATTCAATAAGATGGGTTAGGTTTTGAAGCTCATCTCATGATTCACTATATCTATATATAGGATATTCTACCCCTATATATTCTAAGGCTTAACTCATTCTGATCCTATAGATTCTAAGCCACCATTCCCCACCCCACCCATTTATACATATAGATGATTTGTTAGGGGAGTCTAAACCACTCTGCCTCCCCCTCCCCCTCCTCTTCCCCTATTATAAATATAATGTATTGTCTTCCCTCTAGATAGGGAATATAGTTGATCATCTTCAAAGTGTATATCCTGTATATGAGACCTTTAGGCTATATGGGTTTCTATTTGAGGAAGACGAGAGAGGATGATAGTGTATAAATACACCATATCTATATAGGCTAGGTAGGTGGGCCCTATTTAAGGGTTGGAATATGGTATTTGTGACTCTCGAACTCATAGAGAGGAGGCAAGGGTGGGGTGGCTATGTGGTCCTCATGGCTTTGACACTTCCTACCCTATAATACTAGCATGGGTATAGGCCATCTTGCGATTCCACCATATAAGACAAGGGATCCTATCTAATCTATATCTAAATCTCATCCAAATCTTATCAACATGGGATATGTCCTTGGTACCAAAAATTTGATTCATCAATGCCATCCTAGTTTGAACACCTAGTCTGAAGTGGTGGACATGAATTTTTTACACATGATTCCTATTTACTCAATGGTTAGGATCTTCTACCCAATATTTTAGCACTTCTTGAAGGTCAATTTTCATTAACCAAGAGGAGATAACTTATTGTTTGTAATGATTTTTTGATGGGGGCATCATATAATATCATTTGAATGCCATCCCAACCATATATGTAACTTTGTTTTTTAATTTAAGTGATATTATGAAATCATTTGAGTGTTGATATTTAAAAAAGATACCTTGGAACAAATAAATATAAGTACCTTAATGTTATATTTAATTAAGTTGATCCTAACCTATTGCTTGGTGAATAAATCATCCATATAAGTGACATCCTCTTCTCTATAAGTATCCTCTAGTTTGTGTTATCACCCAAATTTTCACCCCTTAGAAGATTATTCAAGTATTTCAAATTTTGGGTAACATGAAGACAATCCTAGGATGTCGGTGTCCTAATAGGAGGATTGAATCTCTAGATTATAGGGCTAGCTCCCCTTGATGTATCAATTAGGCTCACAACTCTATGCTACTACTTGTAATGGAAAAAGGATAAGGATAACATGGAAGAAACCTAATTAAGGAGGTGATATACAAAAACTAATTGACCACTAATAACCAGCTATATGTGCACATCAACCATGAGGATAACTTGAACATATACTAATCCTAATCTACATCTCTTACATCAACACTTCATGTGAAGGTTGTGTAAGATGTTTTAGACTAGGAGGACTAGACACAATGTCCAAAATGACACTAATGACTAGACATACTCACTCAACTCTTACACTTCACTTGAACACTTCACATGACCTATAAAAGAATCCTTCAAATTGTATATAGGTGATGGAATAAGACAACATGTCAAGGAATTCTAAGAAAATAACTTAACAAGATCAAATATCCATGCATAAATACTAAGTACAATCAAAGGATGAGGTAAAACTAGTAGCATTTCATTGATCAAAGGCATATAAATGGGTAAAGCTTCACCATACCCAAGTGGAGGATACTTACAAAGCTAAAAAAATGTTATTTTTATAGAGAATGAGAGTAGAAGAGAGAGAGGGAATATAAGTGAGAAATGACATGTGTTAAGTAAGAGTTAAAATAAATAAATAGGTTGAAAATTTTAATAAGGTCTCAAAGATATTTTTTTCTCTCTTGAATATGCATCATATTGGAAATGGTGTAGGAGTTTCTCCCTTTGCTTGACACCTCTTGCTTCTTCTTCAAACTACCCTCTTCTTGGCATAAAGAGTGTCAAGTGGCACTCATTGGTCATCAAGTCACAATGAATTTCCCTCATCCTTCCTCTTTGACATGTAACATACATTTTAAATCTCCCTTATACTGACATTTTAGTGGTAATCATCACATAACTCTTTAGGTGTCTTGAAGCCCACTTATCTTTCTACACTTTTCCTTGCTCAAGATTCCTAAATATTGATTTTATCTTCAAAAATGAAATCTCTCTCCATGAAAGGTTTCTCTATGTCTTGATAAACCTAAATCAAATCCCTTGGATGCATCAATCACTCTATAAGACTTCATCTTACACTTAAAGCCCATACTTGTCCTCAATCCATTGTAGCCCTCAAAACACACAAATCTCATTTTGTAGAAGAATATATAAATTATCTTGTAAAACTAAGAATATTTTTGAGTACCTAGTATGCCCTTATAGCTCTATCAAAAATTTATTGACCTAAAATCAAGTACAAGTACACTTATTCACTTGTTTTATCTCTCCAATTAGACCTCAATTAGGCTTCTAGGCCTAGAAATAGAGTTTTGGATATCATTTATGTCCACTCCAAATAAAAATTTGATTCACTTTATGGACCTCCTAACCATGTTCCATGTCAAATTTGAGGACTTGAGAACCTGTATAGATGTGTGAACCATGAAATGGCTAAAACCCTAACCTAGGTGTTTGTGCATACTCTAAAGGCAATTGGAGTAGTTTTTCAAGAAGTTTTTAGGTTCTAATGATTGAAAATTATTTTTTTAGGCCTTAAAAACCCTATGAAAACTCAATAAATTAAGATTAAGGTCTCGTAAAGTAATCCATAGGTCTACATATAGGCTTTTTGGCTAGCAAAATAGTGCATTTCTCCCTTTTGTTACATCTCGATTTCTTGCCAGATGAACTTGTTAGATTATCCATGGATATCTAAAATTTAATATATATATATATAGGTTATATTTATGACTAACCTTGAGATTTATGTTATTTCAATATAATAGAATGTTACTTAGTTAGATGTAAATACATGATTGCTTATAATGAAATAGATGATGTATGTGTTTACATTCTTAAACATATAAATGTATTGATTCAATTATATATTATTGCTTATGATTATCATGTGAAAAGATCTAATTACCTATGTGTTGTGAGGTGGATGTAGGAGAATTCTTCCCTTGAGCATACTAGAGGGAGAGCATCATCAAAGAGGATGTTGTAGATAAAGACATCACAGGTCGATAGAGAGCTGGTGAAACCCTACACACACACACACAATAATTAGTCATAGTAAAAAATGCATTTAAAAATGATTTCTTTTAGTGTTTTTTCAGAGTGATGTTTTGTGATTTACTAGGGTAGGTAAAATATAGAAGTAAATTCCTTTGCACATGTAGTATGGCATGCCATTAATACATGTATAAGAAAATTTAATGTAGGTAAAATTAAAATATGGATTATTATTTATTGAATTTTAAAATTTATCATTAAATTATTTAAATTCTAATTTAATTTAATTAAAAATATGAAATCAGATATTTTATATTAAAATATATAAAAGAAGAAGAATAATTTTGAAGAGATTATTTTATAAGAATTTATTTTAAAATAGAACATAAAGCATATTAAATCAAAATGAAATCGTTTATTAAAGATAAAAGAATCTTTAAATAAAGAAAATCATATTAAAAAAAAGAAAAAAGAAAAAAGAAAAAGGATTAAAGCAAAAGAGGCTACACACTTTTATAAAAGAAATGAATTTCTAAGAGAGGGGACACTAGATCTTTCTGGAGTTCTGGATAATGACTCCAAGCAAAAGTTGGAGAAGGTGGAATAGGAGGCATGGTACAGAAAAATAAAAAATAGAAGATATGATGAGGAAGTCTTCAACTCTCCTTACCAAGTAGGTAGTGATTTTGATTTTAATACATAAACATGGAAAGTTTTAGAAAGTTATTGGTTGTTATAAAACTGAATATGAATATGTTGTTAAACTATGTAAACCAATTAAGATAAAATTAATGTCTTAGTTAATAGATGAACTAAGAGAGGAAAAATAACCTATAGAGATTGGTCAAAGTTTTCAAATATCTAGTTATTCTATATTGACGAAACTACACAAATAAAATTGGAGGATTAACAATATTTGGTGATCAATATATAGTGCCATAATTACTTAGATAATAAAATCTAATTTTGATATGAATTAATTTAATTTGATTTGGTAGTGGAAGGTAAATTATGCCAAATATAATATTTTCATACTCTTATTTTACCATATCAAATAAACCCTTTCAGCAAACTCTTAGATCGTAGGCCATTATTTGAGTCTAGGTTCATTAATAGAGTGCAGTCATAAGGTAGATGCACCATATATAGAAATTTTTGCATCTTTATTACTGAACATTCAATGACTAGTTGGTTGGTGTTGCTGTACCTAGTGTTCTCAGTAGTATAATAATAAATTTCCAAATGAATTTTTTTTTAATATCAAATTACAAGTGAGTCATTATACATGTGTATGGGATGCTATGCATTTTGCATAGTGAATAATATAGGTATGGGTCATTGAACTTATATCTTCTTCCATCCTACACAAGTGAATGAAGGATTATTGTATATATATTCTCTAGTATCTATACTGTTGCCCCATAGTGTGTATAAATCACAACATCATTGTAATATATATATATATATATATATATATATAGAAAGGTTGGAATTAAATTAAATCTAAATTTTTTATATTGATAGTATGAAATTTTAAGTATGTCTAAAAGTTATTAGTAGCACTTAAGATTAAGACCATATCTTAATTTATTTACCAAAAAAGAATAAAAATTAGCCAATGTTTTATTGAATGTTTGAACTGAGTATTTTATAGAGACCTACACCTCATTTAAAAGGGTTGTGTTACAATTGTATGAAGTTCTCAACCAACTTAACCAAGTTCTCAGCCAAAACATTAAAATGCCTAGACTTAAAACTATAGCTGAGTTCATTAATATATGAGTAAAATAATGGATTAAATATCTTAATATATTAAACAACATATAATTTCTAAATTTATATTATAAAATGGATTTTTAGTGGGTTTAAAATAATGCTTCATTGATCAGTTAAATATTTTCAAAACTACAGGCCATTCCCTTATTTTCACATGGCATCTAGAAATTTTTTCCAACAGATTATATTTAAACAAGCCCTTTAATAAAAGTTAATTGTAAAGGGAAACTAGGATGAATTTTTCCCACTTCACTTAGGCCTCAAGCCACTTGACATTAATTTTCCAACTCAAAATTTTGAGTTTGAATCTAGTGGAGGAACTATGTAAGAATGTCCGTTAGACTTTTGGGTGGCCATGAGGTTCAAGGTTCGAATGCTGACATATGAATCAACAATTTCATGATTCATTCAATCTTTGAATGGTTCAATTGCGTGTCTCAAGTGACACCATAAGTTTTATTATGATTATTTTTTGGATCAAACATAATAACTGAAGCATGTTGGCAGTGATTTTGTGAATATATATTAATTGATGTCCAAAATATAAAAAAGAAGAAAGCTGGGAGAAATTTACATTATGGACAAATTAAAATGGTATATATCTAATGACTTTAATATGGTAGGATCATTAATGAAATTAAAGTATGCACAATGGCTATACTATTGGAAAATCTTCCAGTAAAATTTCATGTCATAAATATCCATAATTAATATGTTAGCAAAATTTTATTATTGAAATATTATCCATATACATTAAAATAACATATTTGTGTGGAGATATTTTATATTGTAAACATATATTATATCCATCATATTTACTATAATTACATATATGATCTAATATGTAATATATAGATGCCCTAATACTCAATATCAATTAGTTTCCTTTTCTATGTAATATAGTATTCCCATGTCAATAATGGATACGGTATTCATGAAATGTGAATACTTATATATAAAGGATAATGTGTAATATCTATATATGTGGATATAGTTATGGGTATAATGATTGTTTGAATTATTTGAAGACATTTTTTAGAGTTTAATAAAGACTTGGGTGGGATAGAAAACCTAATCAAACCCTCATTATGATGGGTACAAATTACTTATCACGTATAACTTGTGCATTAAGAACCTGTGGTGTAAAAGTAACAATAAAATAAGTTATGAAAACTTAGGCTTCGATGTACCTAATAATATGTATACAGAGTTATGGGGGAAGATCTTATGGTTATAATTCCTCGGGTGGAGTATGAGTTGCAATAAAGAATTTTATAAGATTTATGTATGCATTCAAAACCCCTAAAAAGTATAAGTAAAGGCTAGTTGGCTCACTTTATATTTCAGGTGTGTTGAGTCATGTTTTGATTTATCTACACATAGATTGAAGTAAGTATTATAATACATAATGTAAATTTTTGTGTTGTATACCTATGTTTTTAGATAGGAGAATGATTTTTTATCTACTCATCAGGTGTTTACGGGGGGGGCGGGGGGGGGGCAAAACTATAACTGTATTAAATAGCCACCTAGAAAATAGAATGAGGTGATTAAATTAAGGTTATAACAAGCTTAGGATTTTTACTTAAATGATTGATTGACTATCTATCATATGTTCTACATTGAATACTTGAGTACAAGACATATTAGAATTTGTATGTAGGTATAAGTGTTTGGTTATATCTGGCATGTTATGGTGCATCAGAATGCATGTTTTTAGGTTATGTTTCTTTAAATATTAGTCATATAGTTTAAGTATACTCGGGTGGTAAAATTCTATGTTTACATGATTGTTATTTTGTATGTGAGTCATTTGATCCTTGGATCGTAAGTATGGATTATGTGTTATTTTATAGTTAGGAAATATAATAGTATGGGATATCATAGAGTGTTAAAATTTAGATGTATGTGACACTTGGATGGTCCATACTATAATTTTCATGCCCAAACTCATTTTTACACTTGATTGATTTTATATATGCATGCAAGATTATTACTATGATTAGTATGTTTTATTTTCCAATGGTTTTATTTTCCATTATATTCATTAGACTTCCTACAACATCATTGGTTGGTGGGGTTTATAATTGAACTAATGTAAGTGACTCTAGCAACTATATTTTCTATTTTTTATACTTTGTGATATGAGAAAATATTATGGTAATTTTAATTCCTTGTATATAATTTTTTCAATCATTTATATAAATCTTAGATGGTGGTAGGACTACCAAAGGCTATGCAAGACTCTTCCAACATGAGGTTTTCATTCTTTTTCTCATGAGTGTGGACCTACACGTCTGCAGACCTGTAGGTTCATATTTGGACTTAATTTAAACCAATAAAATAAAATTATTGGTTTATTAAACTTGAAAAACCTCCTAAATATCCCTTCTAAACCTTTGGGTCTTCTTTTATCTCCACATAGTTAGGACTTCTCTATTTTGCATACCCAATACTATGTATGTCTACTAGGTGCCTGATTGAGCTTGTTATCTTGAGTGACCTGATCTCTATTACCTCTATTTTTTCCACCTTCTAATACTTCTTAATTATCTTCATATTTCATTGGTACCTATAATACCTCTTTTATTCATACCTCAAAGATCATAAAATTATTTCTCTTCATCTACCTAAGTAGGCCTGTAGATAGCATTTTAGGCCTATATAGAGTCTTGGATGAGTCTTGAGATTATCTAGGGGAATAGACATTAAATTATTCTCACCATGACTTCTAATAACCCATAAATATCTTACATCACTCCACAACATAAGTATCATATTCTCTCTCCAGTCTATCCAAGTCATATCTGTATGTGATGGTTTGTGGTAAGGTTTCATTCTGAGTCTTGTCTTCTCCTTCATAAGTCTCTTTCCTTCTGTGCAAACCTATACCAATACTCTACACACTTTACATCACTTTCACCCTTCACTTCAATACTAAACCCTATGTTAATCCTCATCTTTTAATGCTCAAATCATTACATTTCTCATGAAAAGAGACCTACAAGTATATAGATGTGTAGGTCTATATTTTCATTGCCTAGAGTCTCTTATGTTACCTATCTTAATATTCTCAATATTTATAACACTCTTCCACTTCCTAATTTCACCTCTTATGAGTTCATTACCCTTATATGTCTTTGATAATGCATAGTGAGATCCCTTTCAAACCATTTTGTGTAGGTAGCCTACACACAATCCTTAAGGTGAGTCATGATGTGAATTTTTAGAGGGGTAGTGTGGAGTGATTAGATATTTTAAGAGCCTTTAATGAATTTATAATATAATTAAAACATTTAAAAATTATTTTTATGTATTGGACCCTACAAAAAACTTCAAAACCTTAGTTGTAAATTTACAACTTTACCTTACGAAGCTCTTTTGCTCAATCTCCAATATCACACATGCCAAAATTGGTAGAATAAAGTGTGATATGGTTTTTAAGACCCCTCTAGACTATCCCCTATTGTTATCATTCCTCCAACAAACTTTAAATTTTCATTTCAAGAAGAAAAATGAGCATGTGGGGTTTATGCAGGGTTTAAGACCACCTAATGGTATTAACAATTGCTCATAAAGGAGGGCCCACTAGTTTGATTAATATGGACATGAATTTTAAGGCCATTATGACCCCCTTCTATGGTGAAAATCTTATGTTCCAACTCCAATTTTATTATATGGACCAAGCATCTAAAGTTGTCCTTTATGATTTTTCGAAGGGAGTTATGGAAGAGAGATTCTTTTTTTGCCATTATGAGACCTGTACCTACATTAAAAGCATGGATTTGACCTATTGAAGATAAAGAGACACTATTGAATCATTTCACCTAAAAATTAATCTCCCAAGTTCATACAAGTGCCTGTAAATGCCTTCTTTAGAGTGATTTTCTCTCTTCAAGATGTTGATCTTGGAAAATTGACATCATCTAAAATTCCTGACATATGTTCAAGTTATACAACTCCTTCACAACCTTAGACAATTTGATTTTATTGATATTTCATATTGTGGGCTTTGTCATGCATTGAACTTGACCAAAATCACATTTCTCTTGCATAAAACTTACCTTAAACTTTACAAATCAACCTTAAATTCTCCAAACATGTATGAAATGTTTATGCAAGTTAATGAAGGGATAGGATTAATTGAGGGGAAACCTATAAAAATTTGACATTTTTTAACCAACCTTATTCATACCATGGTATGTATAGACTAGCACAAGACTAATACAAACCATTACCTTAATTTTGTTGAATTAACCTTAACCTTTTCTAACAAGATAATAATAAAAACTCATAAGGCATGAAATGGTTAGGAACAAGGATCTCAATACATGACAAGTCAATTTTCAAATTATAAGGGTTGAAATTTTTGACCTAGAGGTAAAAAATGGTCAATAAATTAGTGATTCACATGGGTGGCATGTTTATAATGCTTACTAGACCAGTGGATTTATCTTTCCATTAGGCAATGGAGTCACTTATACTCTACTACAAACCTGATTAGACCTCAACCAAGATAATATATCTTCCTTCACCTCCAAACACACACAAAATAATAACAATACACAAAGTAAAGGAAATAAGACAACACACATGTGCTAGCCAAGCACTTAGGAAAAACAATAATAGAAACAACCTACTATGTATAAACTAACTTGAAAATAATGATCCTCCTAGATCAAAAGGGAATATTTTGAGATCATCTTTCTCATGTGATGTGTGAGGATGTGAAATAATCTGCCTCTTGGACCCTTTTCTTGTTGGGCTCATCTACTTCTTGATTGTCAATTCTCTTAGTAGGATTTCAAGTGGATCATCAACATCAAATGTGTTCCCAATAAACACAAATTCATCTTGATCCTCAACACTTACCCCATATAGATGTTCCATGTTAGTATATCTCTCTAATTATAGCATGGTTTTAACTTTAACCTTTGATGACTCATTAGGATCATTCCTTTCAATGTGTGCACTTTGATCAGCTTCTTCTTAAACATGTTCACTTGAAAGTACATATATGTCATCTAAACTCAAGCAAAAATTTTCAATCTCTTACCAAAAATTAGCTTCCTATTGGTCATTTTAAAGTATTCCAACCTCAATCTCATTTATGTCATTCTCTTTAGGGATAGTAGGCTCATCAAATTCTTCAATTGAACCATGATCTAGCTTCTACTCAACTATAACTTCACTAAAGACCACCATGCCATCATTATCTCCTTCAAGATGCATCTCATACTCCATCCTATTAATCTTCTCATATTGATCTTCAAGAGATTCACTACTATTAAACACTTTAATCTCTCTCATGAAGACATGGTAAATTTACGACCATGAGTTCTCATCATCTTGCTTATCAAGGACTATCACTATTCCTTCATGCTTGCTTGAGACTATATATTGATCATGTATGTCTTCTTGAAGGATTCTTCTCAATTTTTCCACTACATTCAACTCCTCCAAATCCTTTTTTCCATAAGAGATAGGATCATCATCTTCAATGAAGGCAATTCAAATCAAAGATTTACCTTTTCTTAGTCATTGAACACTCTTAAAGATTCTCCAAGTGTACCTCAACTATTGTAACTTCACTATGACTGTCATGTTATCATCAGCACCTTCAAGTTTAAAACTATGCCAAGCTTTTCTCATATATGATTTTATAGTATAATGAGGACTACCAATGGTAATATTATCATCATTCTTATTTATAACATCTTCTTCACCTCCTTCTTGAGGCTCTTTTACAGTTTTAACCTTATCTTCTACCTTCAAAACCAAAGGCTCTTTTTGACAAAAGGAGGGGGTATGAGGGTAAGAGAAATCATTGGTCTAATTGAAACT
Organism: Torreya grandis; assembly: GCA_037957365.1. NCBI lineage: Eukaryota > Viridiplantae > Streptophyta > Pinopsida > Cupressales > Taxaceae > Torreya > Torreya grandis. The sequence continues at coordinate 1,814,198 of JARHVA010003688.1, forward strand.
TGATAAGGTATCCTTCCAACATAGGATTCTAGTTTTAGGCTTATCATAGGATACTTGTAGAGGATCCTAAGGAAAGGGAAAACAATTCATTGGCTTGACTTATAACACTTTCTCTCTTTCTTGGTCTTGGGTGGGAATAGGAGAAGATTCATTTATAAGGGTTGACATGGTGTAACTAGGAGTCATAGTCTTAGAAGGCTTCCAAGATGGAGTGATCTTGGGTTCTTGAGGAAGGGTGGATGTATCTTGAAGGAGACTTAGAACCCAAGGAGTTTAACTAGGGGTAGGATAAGGTATATTATAAAGATGTAATTATATTTATTGCTTTTCCCATCTCACTAACCTAATCTCCATGCATTGAAGTATGTCTCTTATTTGCATCCTTTCACTTTTTTGGACATGTTGGTTTTCTCTTTCAAATAATGTCCACTCCCTCCTTGCAAACTGTAATGAATATTTTAGCTTTTTAAAGAGGTTGATAGGAACAAGATGGCTAATCTCAATTATTTTATCCATATTCCTCTTTACTATTTCATTCTTTATCATTATAATGAGAATATGAGTGTCTTACTCTTTCCTAGCTTGAATTTGCCTAGCTATAGATTCTTCCTCAAACCTCCAATATTATTGATAGACAAAGGTTTAATATTCAATCTCTTCTTATTGCTTATTGTATTCCCTCATTTTGTCATTATCCCCTATTTAATTCTCATAATCAAGTATCAAGTTTCTAACACCTTATTTAGGTTGACTAGGAAGACATTAACCTTACCAAGGCTGGTTGAAAGTATGAGGAGTAGGAGGGGAATAAAAAATGTAACAAGGATGGTATGTTTTTGGAGGGATAATTGAGGAGAAACCATGAACATAATTATTTTGATATGAAGAAAAAATAGGTATAGGATATGCATTTCAGCCAAATAGAGATTGAGAATACATAACAACTTCTAATTTTTAGGCACTTGGATTGCTTAATCCAGTTGTAATTTGTTTATAGTCACCATTGATGTTTTTTGAATGCCTCCAAAGGTTGATACATCTAAATACAACACCAACAAACCTTAAACCACTTTGGACCTTTATCCCATCAGGCATGCCAAAACTGCTATTACCCAAATTTGCACCCTTAGAATATTTTTCAAGCCTTCCAAATTTAGGGTAACACAAAGATAATTTTCAGTTTTTGGTGGCCTAATAGGTGGATTAAATCTCTATATTATAGGGCTAACTCCCTTTTATGTATCAATTAGGCTCACAACTCTATACTACTACTTGCAATAGAAAAAGGAGGAGGATAAGATAGAAGAAACCTAACTAAGGAGGTGATACACCAAAACTAATTGACCACTACCAACCAACTACATGTGTACATCAACAATGAGACTAACTTGAACATACACTACTCCTAATATGCATCTCCTGCATCATCACTTCATGTGAAGTTTGTGAAAGATGTTTTAGGCTAGGAAGACTAGACACGAGGTCCAAAATGACACTAATAACTAGATAAACTCACTCAAACCTTGCACTTCACTTGAACACTTCACATAACCTACAAAATAAGCCTTCAAACTACATATAGGTGCTAGAATAAGACAACATGTAAAGGAAGACTAAGTAAAACACCTAACAAGATTAACTATCTACGCATACATACTAAGTACAATCAAAGGAAGAGGTAAAACCAGTAGTATTTCATTGATAAAAGGCATACAAATTGGTATGGCTTCACCATACCCAAATAGAGGATACTTACAAATCCAAAACAAGGTTATTTTTATAGAGAATGAGAGTATAAGAGAGAGAGGGCATACAAGTGAGCAATGACATGTGTCAATCAAGAGTTATAATCATGAAAGAGGTTTAAGAATAATTTCATAAGGTCTCAAAGGATATGTGTTTCTATCTTGAATATGCATCATCTTGGAAATGTCATAGGATTTTCTCCCTTTACTTGACACCTCTTGTTTCTTCTTCAAACTGTACTCTTCTTGGCTAAGAGAGTGAAAAGTACCACTCCTTGGTCATCAATTCACCATGAACTACCATCAGCCTTACTTTTTGACACCTATCATACATTTGAAATCTCCCTTATACTAACATTTCAATGGTAATCATCACATGACTCTTTAAGTGTCTTGAAGCCCACTTGTCTTTCTATGTTTTTCCTTGCTTGAGAGTCCCAAAAATTTATTTTATCTTCACAAATGAAATCTCTCTCCATGAAAATCTTCTCTATGTCTTGAAAAACTTGAATCAAATCCCTTGGATGCATCAATCACTCTCCAAGACTTCATCTTGCACCTAATGCCCATATTTGTCCCTAATCCTTTGTAGCCCTCAAAACACACAAATACCCTTATGTATAATAATGTATATATGATCTTGGAAAAATAAGAATAGTTTTGAGTACCCATTATGCCCTTATAGATTTGTGACAAATTTCATGACCTAAAATCATGTGCAAATACACTTATTCACCTATATTCTCTCTCTAATTAGGGCTCTAAGCATAGAAACTGAGTTTTGGCTATCATTTATGCCCACTCCATATAAACATTTGATTCACTTTATGGACCTATAACCATTCTCCATGTCAAATTTAAGGACTTGAGACCCTGTATAGATGTGTGAACCATGAAATGGCTAAAACCCTAGCTTAGGTGCTTGTACATGCTCAAAAGGCAATTGGAGTAGTTTGTCAAGACATTTTCAGGTTCTAATGATTTAAAATTATATATTGAGGTCTGAAACACCCTAAGATACTCAATAACTTGATATTATGGTTTCTTGAAGTACTCCATAAGTCTGCATATAGGCTTCTTAGCTAACAAAATAGTGTATTTCTTTATTTTGATCCCACTTAGTGACTTGAATGGCTTATATATCACTTTAAGAGACTTTTGAACGTGTTTAGATAATCATGGAACCTCTTACTAGGATTTTTAGGCCTTTGAACTTGATTTGAAGACCAATTATTACCCTACACACTCTTAAATAAGCTTATAACCATGCATTTTAGACCAATTCCATATAGTCTACCCTTGGCACGTGTCAACCATAACATGTTCAAGTTATTATAAGACTTATGAAGTTCATCCTTATCATTCCCAAGACAAACCAGTCCATTATAAGTTATTTAATAGCATATCTCTCTCATCAAGTCACTAGAATGCTTCTTGGTAGCCTAAGAGCACTTTACAATTTTAGCAATGGTTCATAAATATGAGGCCATTGACTTGAGAACCAATTCCTAAAAAATTGAGGGAATAAATCCTACTAACTACCCCTAATAAATATTGGTAACATGTAGGTTGTCAGGGGAGATCTAGGCAATGTTTAGGAATCTCTTAAATTAGTAAGTCTTCATTTATGAGGTCAAGAGAGAAGAACGTGAATGGAGAGGGCCAACAATGCTTAGTTTTGGTTTCAAACACCTCAAAAATATTAATATCATATATATTAACCTTTTCCAATGGTTTTATTTTCCATTCTATTCATTATACTTCCTTCAACATCATTTGTTGGTGCTTAGGGTTTATAAGCCAACTAATGTAAGTGACTCTAGCAATTGTATTCTCTCTCTTTTTTTTTAAAAAAAAAAATTGAGGTATGATATAATCTTGTAGTAATTTTATGGCCTTGTATAATATGTTTTCAATCATTTATATAAGTCTTGGATGGTTTTAGGATTTCCCAAGGCTAGGCAAGTCTCTTCCAACATGAGGTTTTCATTATTTTGCTCATGAGTGTGGACCTACAGGTCTGTAGACCAGAAGATCCACATTTGGACTTCATTTAAACCATGAAGATAAAATTATTGGTTTATTAAAATTTTAAAACCTCCTCAATTTCCCTTATAAACCTCTAGGTCTTCTTTTATCCACATAGTTAGGACTTCTATATTTTACACACATAATACTATGTATGTCTACTAGGTTCCTAACTGTGCTTACTATATTAAGTGATTTGATCTCTATGACCTATATTTTTTCCAATTTCCAATACTTATTAATTATCTTCATATTTTATTGTTACCTCTAATACCTCTCTGAGTCATACCTCAATGATCATAAATCTCTTTCATTTCATCTTCCGGAGTAGGCCTATAGATAGCATTCTAGGCCTGTATAGAGTCTTGGTTGAGTCTTGAGCTTATCTAGGGGCATAGACCATACATTTTTATTACCATGACTTATACTAACCCCTCAATATCTTACATCACTCCACAACACAAGTATCATCTTCTCTCTCTATTTTATCCCAAGTCATGATTATATGTGATGGTTTGTGGTAAGGTTTCATTTTGAGTCTTATCTTCTCCCCCATAAGTCTCTTTCCTTTTATGCAAACCTCTGACAATACTCTACACACTCTTAATAACTTTCACCCTTCACCTCAATATTAAACCCTAAGCTAATACTCATCTTTTAATTTTCAAATCACTACACTTCTCATGAAAATAGACCTATAGGTCTACAGTCCTGTAGGTCTATATTTTCATTGCCTAGAGTCTCTTGCATTAACTATGTTAATATTATCAAAATTAATAACACTCCTATACTACCTAATTTCACATCTTATGAGGTCATGACCCTCATATGTCTCTAATAATGTAGAGTGGGACCCCTTTCAAACCATTTTGTGTAGACAACATACACACAATCCTTAAGGTGAGTCATGATATGAATTTTTGGAGGGCTAGTGTAGAGTGATCAAATGGTTGGAGAGCCTTGAATTAAGTGATATGATATTGAAAATCAAAAATTATTTGTATGTATTAGACCCTACATAAAACTTCAAAATCTTATGTGTAAACTTGTAACTTCACCTTATGAAGCTCTTTTGCTCAATTTCCAATGCTACACATGTCAAACTTGGTGGATCAAAGTGTGATGGTTTTAAAAACCTCTGTAGACTCTCCCCTATTAATTTCATTCCTCCAATATACTTAAAACTACAATTTAAAGAATAAAAATGAGAATGTGGGGTTTATGTAGGGTTTAAGGCCACTTGATGGTATTAATGATTATTCATAAAGGAGGGGACACTAATCTAATGACTATTACCATGAATTTGAATTCCATTAGGACCCCCTCCTCTAGTAAAAATATAAGGTCCCAACTCTAACTATATTGTATGAACCAAGCAACTGAAGGTGGCCTTTGTGAGCTTGACTATTGAGTGATGGGAGAGAGTGTGTGTTTTTTGCCTTTCTAAGACCTGTACCTACATTCAAAGCATTTATTTGACCTATGAAATATTAATAGATACTCCTAAACCATTTTCACCTATAAATGGATCTCCCAAGTCCATACAAGTGCCTACAAATGACTTCTTTGAAGCTTTTTTCTCTCTTCTGGATATTGAACCTACAAAACTAAAATAATATAACATACCTGACATATGTGAAAGTTATATAACTCCTTAAAAAGCTTAGACAAGTCTTATTATATGTATATTTCATCTTGTGGTCTTTTTCCTGTATTGAACTTGACCAAAAGCATCTTTCTCTTGCATAACACTTACCTTAAACTTTAAAAATCAACCTTAACTTCTCAAAACATGTATGAAATTTTTATGCAATGTAATTAAGGGGTAGGGTTACTTTAGGGGAAACCTATAAACCTTTGACATCATTTGAGCAACCTTATTCACATCATGGTATGTATAGACTAGCACAAGACGAATACAAACCATTACCTAAATTTTATCAAATTAACCTTAAATTTTGATTAAAAAAACTTGTTGAGACCATAATAAAACCTCATAAGGCATGAAATGGTTAAGAAAAAGGTTATCAAGACATGACAAGTCAAATTTTAAATTATAGGAGTTGAACTTTTTGACATGGGGGTTAAAAATGGTCAATAGTTTGAATAACACAGATCTATTGATCTCATTTTGGAGCATACTATAATGTCTAAACTTATTCATTAGGTTTCCCTAATGAAATATGTGTTTAAGATTATCTATCAAGTCTCATACGAGAATGAATAACTCATCATATCTTTGTTGTGATTAATTTCAATAACTCCCCTTTGAAGGTATATTTTTATTTCAACTCTAGATTTATGGTAGATAATTTTGTTGTAGAGGATCTATAGATAAATGGTTATTAAGGAAATTATATTGAAAATTAAAACTATCTAGGCTAGTTTAAATATTTGAATAATTGAAATAGACCACTATGTATGTGAATTTAATGTTAAGGTGACCGACACTAATTCGAATCTATTTCTCATTACAATTTTACTTTATTTTGATTTTTCATAGTTTTATGGGATGTCATCAGTAATCTATGTGTCCCTTTTTTCCCACCACATAATTTGGGTTCAAGTTGATTTATTACTTGAGTATCCATGTGGACACACCATGCCTCTTCATTTTATTGGTTTGGGGGGCTTGACATCCTCACTCTAGGTGTAGTGTTGGGACAACTATGAGACATGAGAGTATGAGAGCAAGATATGTGGAATGAATTATTTGGTTCATAATATTATGGTACCTTGGGATTAGTGAATTATTTTAAATGGGTTGTGATAGTGTGAACATGTGTTATGTGGCATGATTCAATTGGCTCATAATTTCACACTGCTTCAAACATAGTGCAAGATCCTGAGAGAACTATGAGGTACGAAGGGATGAGAAAGTACCACATGTCTTAATTTTATTATCTCACCATCTTGCACTTGTTAGTTTATATGTGAACATCAAAATAAGTTACAAGGTGCAAAGGTGCAAAAATGTGCTGCATGGCACAAGCTAACTAGATCGCATCTTCATGATTAGGAAGAGTTACATGGAGCACAAGTATGTGAGGTTTTAAACAAGTGACACATAAACTACATAGTAAAGGAAAAATAATTAGTATTTCAATATATATCCAAATAGTAAAAGAAATATAAATATAAGGTGCACTACAAAAACCAAGTAAAATAAAGTAAAAGTGTTTTGAAAAGTGCAAAAAAGACAAGGATGAAGTTATTTTGTATTATTTTTGAAAAACTTATTCACATGAACTTAAGTCTATAAACATGGTGAATCATAGTTAAAAAGGTTATAATTTTGTTGTCAATGGAATTGAGAGGCCTGGTGAATTCAAAATTTTCTTATAAAAACTTAACTAGAAATTACTTGTTCGTCATTGAAATCGACCCAAATCCAAAAATGCCAAAGGGAAACTAGAATTAAAATGCCAAATTAATACCCATATGAAATAAATGAAAAATTTAAAAAAATCCCAAGTTATAAAAGGGTCCTAATAATGAAAATGAATGGGGTGTGTTGGCTAAAACAAACTCTAAACTCAACAAAACTAGTAGCAATACCCAATCAATGCTTGTAAATCTTTAACAACCCATTTACAAATCATGATCCTTCAAAGCAATAAAATGTGCATATGGAAACATGTATGTACCACGAGTGATATTTTTTCACGTCATTGGATTGGTGTTGAGCTATCAAATGTAACTTCCTTATATTACATTTCATGACCATGAAATACCTAATGATGGGTCATACAATGGTTTGCTCTATGTGCATCAGTTTATTGACTACAATCCTTATACCACTTATGGTATTTTGATTGATAGTGGATTTAGAAATAATAATATTATTATGTCCTTTTTATCTAGTATAGGATATACTCAAATAGACTTTTTTTAGGTATTCACAACATTATTTGAATACCATGGACATGAGCATGCACCCATAGGTAGTATTTCACTTCCACTCATAGTAGGACCATGGAAAACTATAGTCTAGTTATATGTTTTTCTTGATTTAGAATCAAATACTTTATTATTTGTAATATCTTGAGTTAATTAAATAAAATCCATGTCATCAATATTTCAAAACTATGTCAAATTTTTATAGTATAGGGAATTATACACTATTCATGGATCACATTATGAGATACCTATTCATCAATCACCTAGTACACATCACAAGGTGAAGATAATTTATACCACTATGTTCCCTACTTATAGATTGGAAAATAATCATATGCACCTGCTATTTTTGAACACAATGAATCATTACGTATTTAACAAGATCTTATGGCTCATCTCTCTCTCTCTCTCTCTCTCTCTCTCTCTCTCTCTCTCTCTCTCTCTCTCTCTCTCTCTCTCTCTCTCTCTCTCTCTCTCTCTACACACACACACACACACATATTTTCCTAATGGCAACATGGTACCCCTTGTTTTTGTCACATATTTTCTAAATGGGAGCATGGTACCCCTTTTTTTCATCGCACATTGGCCTATGGGGGCATCATACCACACTTGATTCTTGTTGACATATCTTTTGTATGAAGTCTATTACATATATTTGCTTATGGGTCTACACTACTTATTCAAATTCTAAATATTACATATTATATGACACATGATACATCATCACTTATTTCCATACCTATAATCTATTATTTGGCCCAATTTTACATGTGTGCCTTACACTTTTACATTTTTGGGGTCTTTGTGTCCTTCACACTAATGTTTCACCTTGACACATTGTGTAAATCATAATTGAAATGTACTTGATTATATAATCCACTCATCAAGGAGCATCATCTAAATTCAAAATTCAAAAGCATTGTAAAATTCCAAAATTCAAAAACATTTCTTTATACATGGTTACATAATCAATTATGCTAGATATTTTTAAATCCATCATTCACACACATTATTTTCATGAGTAGGTGCTATTAAAATTCACAAGTTACATGATACTGGATTACATGTTATTTTTCAATATCTTAGGGGAATTTCCACATAGAAGATTTTGGATGGTGATATCTTTCATTTATTATCCTTTTTAACACATTGAACTATCAGAGAGATAGTGTTTCCATAGTCCATGAAGTAATGAAGTGTTTTTCCTAGATTAAACTATGTGAATTTTATTTGTATTTATTTAAAAAAGAAATTGAGTGTCAACACACTGTGCTATTAGAGAGATAGTGTTCCACATTTTGTGAAGTAATGAAATGTTTTGCTAGATTAAAAAAATCACATAGTTTAATCTTAGAAAACACTTATTTAAATTGAGCTAGTTTACATTGGTTACTATATCTCATGTTAGTACCTATATCTTGTGTATCACTTGGATATATTCATTGTGATTATTACATGGTTACAATGGTTTTTTTACATGTATTCATGATTTTTTTTGCATGTGTTTTATTTTTTGTGTGTCCTTGTACGTAGAGGATCCTCTTATCATCATGTTTTTTTAGTCATGCTTGTGTGTTTTATTACTAACTTGTCTTGTCATTAACTTGGGTGTGGTCACTAACATGTGCGGTCCATTTATTTATTTATTTCTTGTAGAAATGATTTTCACCAAGCATACTATATATTATGGTTGTATCCATGATGTCTATCATGCATATTATTATAATTTTTTGGTGCCTATGTTGGCATAGTCTCTTTCATGCATCTATTGGGGCATGATTCTTGTGTGTGTTCTCATTTTTATACCTAACCCACTTAGGGGAATAATCTATTACATTGGGACTTTCTAGTTGTTCAAATATTTATTTTCTTGTGGGGATATTATACCCTTTTTCATTATTCTTGATATGTTACTATATTTCCTATGAAATATTCAATCTTGTATGTTTTGTGGTGGTATTGGATATATTAAATTTTTTAAGTTTCTTCTTTGGTATTGGCATATTCAAATTTTAGTGACATATGTTTATGTTAATGACACTACAATTATTTTATTTTCCTAGCATATGGGGTATCTTAACATTATATTTTGAGATGAGTGATTTCAGCAAAATTATTCATCACTCACCTCAAAAGGGGGCATATATCAAAGGCATATTTTCATCTTTTTGTAAAATGGATCAAACTTGAGTGAACTTAATCAAACTTTAACAAGTTTATCTACTTCCTTCATCAAGAGGTGGATTGGGATATAATGACTCTTAGAAAAGTGTTGGATATGTTTTGTCACCTATCAAAAGTCTAGCATCAAAATTATTATTATGACATTTGCAGCAGATACTGGCCAAGAGTATTTGTTCCTATGTTTTCTTTTCAATTTCAAAATTTTAAATAATTCAAAATATTCATATTTTCAAATGAATTTGACTAATTTTTACAATTGGTACTCTTGTTAGGATCAAAAATTTATGTGGATGGAGACTTAGCTTGAGTAATCACATCAAAAAACATCTACTCTTCCCTAGGTAAGTGAAGGTCCATGTTTCAAATTATTCATGTTTATAGATTAAAGCACACATGCATTCAATCATGATATAATGTCCACATCAAAGTGGTGGGATTATGTATACACTTAAATTTGGTGCAAGACCCTTATTCCTAGTGTCTTATCCCTAATTTATAATTTTTGACATGATTGTGTATATTTTCACATTTATGAGGCTTATATAACCCTAAATTAGTTTTAATTTAGCCCTTGAGCCTCAAAATATCACCTTGACACTTATTAAATTCTATATGTTTTCATCCTTTGACTAAAAATCATTTATTGTCTTACTTCTACTTGAGATCTAAGCCTTTATTTATCTTGTGATAGTTTTTCACTATGCATATATGTCTAGTTTATATCCACACCCTACGCAAATTATCCCTATAGGATTTGTGGGTCCTTTTTCCCATTACCAATAATATTAATACTTTGATTTCACATTATGTAATCTATAGAGTCAACCAACTCACCTTATATTATCTTAAATTACCATATATATATATATATATATATATATATATATATATATATATATATATATATATATATGTACAAGTTGTCTTACACCACTTATAAAGGGGGAGTCAAGTTGAGATTTGTTGGGTCACATCTTGCACGCTTGTGATGGAGTTGTTTATCTTGGTCTCTCATTATCCTATTGTACCAAATGATTTTTTTTATCTTTAATGTAGACACATTATCACTTCTAGGGAATAGGAGGTTAAAAACCCCTGGTTGAGTTATTTTATCCACACACTCACAAAACTTCTTAGAGGTCTAATTCCAACATTTGGGATACATAGTTTGAAACATCACTCTAATGGTTTCCCAACTCCATAACTTGTATTTTTATTTTGAAGTGTTAATATAGGTCAAAGAGGAATAACATAAATTCTACACACCTTGATCATCAAAATAGTGAAGCAAAGGTACATGGATATCATAAAATATGTAACATATCAGTGACATGAAGATTAGTTTGTGAAACCCTATGCAATATAATATTGGAGAAACAAAGATTTCCTCGATAATTATTATTATAACCAACACTAATCTATCTATAATCACTTTCAAAACTCTAGATTTTATGATAAAGATCCAAGAAGTTTTTGTAGTCATCCTACAAGTTCATATTTCCATAATAGTGATTAGGTGCAATCATTATAAGACCCTTTGTCTTTCTTTTGCATACCCTAGTTAATTATTAATTTGTTTTTTTTTTTTATTTAGCCAAATGGAGGTATGAATTTTTTTACTTTAATTTACATATTCTTATATCTATTCATTGCATTAGTTTATAATTATTATTATTAAGAACTAGAATTAGGGTAAATAATTACATCATAAGTCTATGTGGGGAAACATATTTAATAAATAATTGCTTCCAATATGATCAATTTATAATATAGGTATTGATAACTTTTAATCTTATCTTATGCATGATGTTGTAGATGATATTTATGGATTATATACCACCTTAGACTTGTACATTTGGCAAACTCAGATGTTGGTCATTCCTCTCAATTCAAGACCTTTCCCACTTTCATAAGTCTCGCATCTTCTTTATCTTGTGCTATTTCTTGGTCTAACCAGTCTTATGTTGATGATCTAAACCTTATATTCTTCCCAGATGCTTAGAACCTACTTCTTCCACCTAATCTTGTACCTACTTTCTAGCTCTTTGGATACTAGCATCCCAAACACACACCTACGTTGATGCAGGTGGCATGCTTCAACATAAGTGTCCAATACCCTAAAGTCATCCAATTTACAAATAAAATGTATCCTAATGGTTGGCTTAAGTGCTTTAATATGAGTTACTTCTCCAAATGGATTGATATAAATACAAGATCAACCCTTATTCATTCCTCACCTAGAAAAGACCTAAGGAAACTTATCAAATCATTCAATCAAGAACTCGATAAATCAAATCTTCCCTATTTTATTCTATTTTCATATCAATCATAGGGATAACACATAAATGTCTAAAGTAATAAAAGATCAGTGTAAGAGCTTGATTTTCTAAGTTACAACCTAGGTCACTGTTGTACTTACTTTTCACATATTGCATGATTCACACACAAACCAAAACGTAGGGGAGAACTACATCAAACCAAGGCCCTCTTCAAAGTATTGGATATATAGACAATGATCATTGACATAGGGGTCTTTGGGGTCAGCTTGACAATGTGTACCCACTAACCCATTTTTCTCTAAAGTCATTATGAAGATAAAGAACTAGGGTTTTATAATTTCATCATGTGTGACTATCCATAACCTAGATCTGAATGCACCAGAGTGAAGGTGAAGACAATCCCAAAATCATTCAAGTGGTAAGATCCTTTTCTAGTAGGTATTTCATACATGACACCTACATCAGGTTCATATAGTAGCATAGACATAACTATCCAAGGCTAACGCTAGTGTTTGTAGCTCTAGATGTACTCAATCCATAATTTGGTGACTATTATAGGATCCTCTTCTAGTCTACTTTCTACATGTTCCAGATCTAAAATTGTGTTAGTATCAAAACTAGGTAAGTACATTATTTCTTTGTCATTTCCATATATAACATAGTTATACTTACTATTTTAAGCCTATCTTAGTTTAATGAATTCAACATATGTTATATATGAGTTTAGCATCTAATTGCCCTGCTATAGAGATATTTTTTATCACCCTTATACCCTAGGCTATATCTATCCCCTTTAACCCTAGATAACTCCAATCTAGATTTTTAGGGTTAAACATGTGTATGTATAATCACTTTCTTTTGATATATGTGCTTCTAAATTTTAGATCACATTTCAAAAGGGGCATATGTTCCACTCATTTTGTCCATGCTCCAAACTCTAGATATTTAATATTAGTATTTTTCTTGTAAATAATGGTAATTACATGTTGTTTATTCCTAGACATATCCAACACATGGTAATTATTCCCACCATGGGATACATTTAGGATAGTTCTTAACCTTGACTCTTTAGTACTCATATTATTATTTTAGCCTTTTTTTGTCACTAAAAATACTACTCGAAAATGAATGCCATGTTTGGCATAGGTTCAAAGGCATAAAATTCTATAGGGGCATCCACAAATATTTTTAAAAATTCCATATTCAACATAGATTCGAAGGCATGCAAAACTCATATAGTGGCACCTTCACACCTCTAGAGAAACCATGCATATCATTTTCAACTTCTTTTTAAGATTTAAGTAGATGATTGTTATGGGCATTGATATATTCATAATTATCCCTATAAGTTTCAAAGGAACATTGGAGTTTGCTATGGGAGATTTGGAGGCACACAAATTTGTATTCACCATCTACCTTTTTGAATTTCACATGTATTTAGAGATACACATCAAAGTGGGGCATTATGTATGCATGTAAAAATGGTCTTTAGGCATTTATTAGTCATAAAATTATATTTATTAAAGTACATGTATGTTTGACGATTATTTGTTTAGATTACTCTGGTATTGGCACATTTTTCTTTGTTTCTGATAGTTTCATGTCATGTCCCCATCTTATTCTCTCTCCTCTCCCCCTATTCTCATGTGTTTGTGGTGATTTTCTAGAAACATACATTGTATATTTTTTGGGCCAAAAAACGTACAATGTACATTTTTTGGTGGGCCCTTCTCACCCATGTTTTGGGTCCCATATGAGTCTTAGGTCTTATTTTTTCAACATTTTCCCTTGTTGTGTGTTGACTTACGTGCTAATAGGATCCTAATTTGAATTCAAGAGGTTTATAGATACACAAGAACATTAGTGCATTTAAGACGATAAATGGTAGAGGTAATCAATATAGGCATATAGTGAAAGTACCCACAACTCTAAAGAAATATGAAGAACATTTAACATTTTATTGTTCACTACATTATTGAAGAGATCAAGTACTTTTAGAGCATTCGTTAGTAGTTAAGATCATTACAACGATAATTACATTACACTAGATTCCTTGGCTTCACCTCATTTTACTTGGTGTGTTGTGATCAATATTTTATACCATTGAGGAGCTTGATAAATAGTTGGTGCTTAAAAACCATGTTGACCTTGAGCACAAGCTTGAAAATATTTAGCTTGAAAACATTTTTTTTTTTTTTATCCTTTGCATGTTTAGCTACCTTATTAGGGTTTAAAGAAGAAGGTTAATTTCTTGAGGATTGGTGAGAATATTCAAAATGGTCGGTGAGATTTTTGGACCCTGAGACTTGATGATGCATTTGTCAAATTAGATTTTACATGTCTATTGTTTGCTACAAACTTGGAATCCACAACTTTGGGTGCTAGAATCATGGATACCATAGTTTTAGGTTTCAAAAATATGGAGTATAGGATTTTGAAGAAGCGATAAACTTGTTGCAATTTTTTTAGGTTCTCAAAGTGTTATTTAAAAAAACCTCATTTTAATATCAAGGTATAATAATTACTCCTTAATTATGTGACAACTATAATACTTTTCTAGCTTTTTTTAAATTAATTATTCTTCTATTATTAAATCTAATTGTACTATTTTTATGAAAAGATATATTACATTTTAATATAAACCATATTTTCCATATTACATTCATGAGCTTTAAATTGGATGTCATTTGAAACAATAAACCCTTGAGCCAACTATGGTATTATAAATTAACTTTAGATGTGTTAACAAATAATATCCGTAGTGATTACAAGTAGACTTAATTTTGAGGCACTTGTATTATGGTTATTATCAACAAACATGTCTTTAGTATTATGGTTATTATCAACAAACATGTCTTGGGTTGAAGAAAAAAAAAAGATGCATTATAGACGAGGCAAAACATTCAAACCATAGGGTGGAATGGAAATCATGGTTGCATCCCTTTAACATAATGACACGCTTATCACATGATGACGTAGGCTAAAAGATTCCTCTCTCATCTACATGTGACACGAAAACTACCCATTTGACTCCATACAATAGAAAGTTAGTTGGGGCCCACAAATATCCTATCAATAATATCCTCAACGACCACTTATCTTTGTTTTCACCACACTCCATCGCCCACAATTCTTTCGTAGGAGTAAGGGTTCCATGTTAGGGTAAAAATATTTTATAAGGGTGCTGCTCATAAATTGTAGGAGTGGTTTTCATTTTCTTTTAAAAATTTTGTATAATATATGTTCTTTAAAAAAAAATTATTATAAAAAATTATTAATAAATATGATTGAATATAAAATTATAATTGATAATTAAAAATAAAAATAGTCACATAAATCTTAGTCTCATACTCCTTCCCACCTTTCAAAAACTTCATAAATAATAATTGCTTCTTATTTTAAGACACAATATTTTATAAACAATTTTTTTAATTTTGATGATATATAAAACCACTCTACCCAAAATTAATGAAATAATCTACTAATCTTTCCTCTCATCTTATGTAAAGTCAACTTTGACTTCAGCAAAATTATCTTCCCTTTTAAAAAAACAATTGCCCTGTGATTGGTGTACGGACGGTGTAGACTTATTCCAAACAACTGAGACTGAATCTATACCGTTCTACACCGGCCTTCCGAGGTCCTTTAGTGAAGTTATAAAAATAGATTCCATAGATCTGAAAGGTTGCTTTTTATTTTTCTAATTTTAATATTTTATGGGCGAGCATGCAAGTCTCACGAATATTGCAGAAGGGAAGATTGAAACAAAGATGGAGGAGTTTTCAGGGAAAGTTGAGAAAGAACAAGAGGAGAATTCCCCAGTGGAACAAGTGGCCTTCACGGTGAGCACAGAGGACGATCCCTCAATTCCAGTATGGACTTTTCGCATGTGGTTCTTGGGGCTTCTGTCGTGCATGACACTGTCTTTTTTGAATCAATTCTTCGGTTACAGGACGGAGCCTCTGGTAGTCACACAGATATCGGTACAGGTAGCAGCACTTCCCATTGGACGCTTCATGGCTTCGGTTCTGCCCACTAGAAAATACAGAGTACCTCTGTTCGGGGCGCATTTTTCGTTGAATCCGGGCCCTTTTAGTATGAAAGAGCATGTTCTCATCACAATCTTTGCAAACGCAGGCTATGCGTTTGGCAATGGGTCTGCCTATGCCGTGGGGATTGTTAATATCATTAAAGCCTTTTACCATAGAGAAATCTCTATTGTGGCTAGTTGGCTCATCATCAACACCACACAGGTACACACTATAAATTTCTAGATTAATTTTCTATATAAATCTCTAGATTAGATTAATTTTATATATTTCTCGATATGATTTCATAATGCAGGTTTTGGGATATGGATGGGCTGGGCTTCTTAGGAAGTATGTTGTAGAGCCTGCCCAAATGTGGTGGCCGTCCACACTAGTTCAGGTGTCTCTATTCAGGTACAACACAAATTTAACCCCTTGCCCTTTTTACTCTGTTGTTAATTTCTTTAAATTAATGAAATAGAGCTTATAATTTTATTATAAATGTCATTGTTGGCGTGTTTGTATGCCACAGTTCCATGCTATCACCCAAGATGTACATATTCTCATCAGATTCCATTAATAGCCAAATAAATTCCACCTGTGTTTCGATATCATTGAGAGCACAGAGGGCTGTTATTATTATCCGACGCTATTCTCCTAAATACCTTTCTGTAATTGAAATGGGAAGTGTGATGATGTTGATCAGCATTGAGTTGTGCTTTGCTGTACTTTTACAGTCCTATTTTATAGTAAATAAGAAAAAGAGTCTGAAAAAAAACTGTGTTTAGAATTTGGGATGACACTCAATAATCCATTAATATATGAATTGGTTTTGGCAGGGCACTCCACGAGAAGCACAGTGGAAAGGGTTTGTCTCGTGGAAAGTTCTTCTTTATTGTAATGATATGCAGCTTTTGTTATTATGTTTTTCCTGGGTATTTATTCTGCACCTTGTCCACCATATCATGGGTGTGCTGGATTTGGCCTCGGTCGGTGACAGCACAGCAGATTGGATCTGGAATGAAGGGGTTGGGACTTGGCGCCTTTACTTTGGATTGGAGTACAATTGCAGCATTTCTCTTCAGTCCTTTGGTTTCTCCCTTCTTCGCTATAATGAATGTGATGGTGGGCTATTTGCTGGTGGTATACTTTGCAGTGCCTCTGGCTTATTGGGGGAGTAATACATACAACGCAAAGAACTTCCCTATTTTTAGCTCACATTTGTTTAATGCTCAAGGCCAAAATTACAATATTACAGCTATTGTCAACAATAAATTTGAGATGGATCACGTAGCTTACGAGAAAAATGGTCAGATACATATGAGCTTATTTTTTGCTTTGACCTATGGATTTGGCTTTGCAACCATAGCCTCTACGCTGACACATGTTTTCCTTTTCAATGGAAGGTAGCTCTTGAGTCTCTTCACTTTTGATAAAGAGCGACTTGTGTTGTCGTTGCTTAAATGCTAATGCTAATGTTTATTTTGGTGGTGTGCAGGGAAATATTGCAACGGGCCAGAGCATCAAGAAGCAGTCCCCCTGATATCCATACTAAATTGATGCGCAAGTACCAAGACATCCCACAGTGGTGGTTCTACACGCTCTTGGCTGCCACTTTGGCTCTTTCCTTTGCACTATGTGAGTATTACAAGCAACAGGTGCAGCGTCCATGGTGGGGTTTATTCCTAGCATGCGCTTTGGCTTCCCTTTTCACTTTACCCATCAGTGTTATAACCGCTACCACTAATCAGGTAAGCAGGAAAAACTTCATTTTTTTTTAGGGGGGGTTATATTTTCCGTCTATAAATCCTAATTTAAGTTATTGTACAGACACCAGGGTTGAACATTATTACGGAATACATAATGGGATACATTCTTCCCGGAAAGCCCATAGCCAATGTTTGCTTCAAGGTTTATGGGTACATGAGTATGAGCCAGGCAGTTGCATTCTTGGCAGACTTCAAGTTAGGGCATTATATGAAAATCCCACCTCGCTCCATGTTTCTTGTGCAGGTATGCTACCTCTATCTCCTCCTCCTCCTCCTCCTTCTGATGAAGGATATTATCTCCTTTACAGCTTGGATTCATGGTAATGAGTCCAAATAATATAGCTGCTAGCACAATGAGTCTGCTCACTTGATCAGCTTGTCTGATTTGCATGGTATAAAAAATTTAACAGAATTACGAATTTAAATATTTAATATAGAGTGAATCTGGCATGTAGAACCAATCTTTTTTGACCCATCTTTTTACCTAGGTCCACAGTATAGACTGTGGGCTCCTTCGAAGGCGAAGGTGAAGGTCACTAGTCTCCTTACCATTTCATCAAGTTTGCCCACAACCAGAGCTCTCTTTCGTTGATATGATGCATTTAGTGTTATTGTTTTTGCATCTGATTTTAAAGTGGAGGGGATAATAGTGTGTGAAAATGCAGTTTATAGGCACGATAGCGGCTGGAACAAGTGAACCTGGGAGTGGCGTGGTGGTTGCTGGAGTCCATAGAGAACATATGCCAGGAGTCTCTTCTCCCTGCGGACAGCCCATGGACATGTCCGGGTGATCGTGTATTCTTTGATGCTTCAGTAATATGGGGGCTGGTGGGTCCCAAGAGAATATTCGGCCCGCTTGGAGTTTATCCACAACTGAACTGGTTCTTCCTAGGCGGAGCGCTTGCTCCACTATTAGTATGGCTGTTGCATAAAGCCCTGCCAAGTGTAACATGGATCCCTCTAATCAACATGCCGGTGTTGTTGGGATCGACGGCCATGATGCCTCCGGCTACCAGCGTTAATTATACATCATGGATCATTGTGGGGACCATCTTCAATTTCTTTGTCTTCAGGGACCGCAAGGCGTGGTGGCAGCGCTACAATTATGTGCTGTCTGCGGGGTTGGATGCGGGGGTGGCGTTTATGGCAGTCTTGTTGTACTTTGCCCTGGGGCTTGAGGATAAAAGCCTGGCCTGGTGGGGCACACGTGCTGAGCACTGCCCTCTAGCCACCTGCCCTACTGCTAAGGGCATCCATGCTGATGGTTGCCCTGTTTTTTGACTGCCCTTCTCTTTTCTCGCTTTCTTCCCTACAAAATAGACTTCATTCTTCGGCTTGGTATAACTAATTGTTACTTACTATTGGTTCAAGTGTGGATTTGGTTTTATTTATTAAAGTTATTTTAAAATAATTTTCATTTAAAGATGGAAATTTCATAATAATTAATAATTTCATTTTAATAATTTTAATTGATATTAAAAAAATTTTAATTTAAAAATAATTTACATAATTAAATTTAAAAGAATTAATTTATAATTTTATATTTTTTTTATCAAAATTTTATTAAAAAAAAATTAATTTAAAAATCACTACATAATTTTTGTTTTGTTTTCTTTAAATTTTTTTGTTAAACCATTTTTTATATTGTTATGTTTCATTTTTTTCAAAAAATAATAGGGATAAATAGAATGCAAGAAAATTAAAACTCAAAAACCTAATTACATTTAATTAGGTTATATGACATGTGCCAAATAATAATATAAATTTAGTTAATTAATTTAAAAAAATAAAAAATGATCATACACAGTTTATGGGTTTTATATATATAGATTGTTTAGATCTAAATAACAATTGTTAATAATTTACAATAGAAATGGACACTTAGAAGTGATAGATTTTAATTAGAAATTTAATAAAATCTCCTTAGAGCATCACTTAGGAGATTTCATTAAATTTCTAGTTAAAGTCTTTGACACTTTTGGGTACCTATTTCTATCCCACTTTTAACAATGTGCAAAGTGTTAATGTTGCTATAGACAAAATGATAGACATATCCAAATTGATTTGACCATTATATTTCCTTAGTGTCGATCTTTAATAACCCCATTCAATTTTGTTGTTGCAACTTTGATCCCTTACACAACATATTCCTTCTCCAAACCCTACATGGGTAACGATACCTAAAATCTCAAGGAAAACAATACATATTTTGAAGCCTATGGTAAACCCAAAAAGAGAAACTATCTTGATATTTGTTACGTCTTTAAACAACAACAATATCAAAAAATACAAACTGCATAATTAGAAAATTCTAATAGCATGTAATATCTAACTTAAATTTGTGTGTTTTAGTAAATACTCTAGTGATTTCTTAATTCCTTTAAATATCTTCTAAATGCTCAATACATTCATGTGGATGATAGATATATAGTGTATGTTGGTGAAAACACAAGAGAGGCAGACCAATTAAGGTCTACTTTTATCTCTCCATTGCTCGAGCTGGACATTCACTCATGGACACATTCGGCACATACTCAGACTTGAGGCATTTAACACATCTTTAGTGTATTCATATTAAATAATTACAATGGAATATGCTCTCTCTCTCTCTCTCTCTCTCTCTCTCTCTCTCTCTCTCTCTCTCTCTCTCTCTCTCTCTCTCACTCACACACACACACACACACACACACACACACACACACACACACACACACACACACACACACATGCCTCTATAGGTTTATCACATTACATGAAAGAGTTCTAGACTCTCATCTAATACAAATCTCTGTCCTGTGCTTTCACAACGCATCCCTCTCTCCCAACTTAACTTCTACTCTCCAATCCTATATCACTCTTAACATCCCAAGCTCTATGGGGTGTCTCTTTAACTTCCCTAACATTCCACATAACATAAAATACTTTGGCATCTTCTAGTTTTTGCAATTAAATGTCATACTATTAGTGACGATTAATGGGTACTCATGCGACATTTTTACTCTGAACGATAGTTACCAAAACTATCATAAATTCACTGTTGTTTACCCAATTGATATGAAATTTTAAACACAACTTGTAAACTAAATTTTCTATCATTGAACTAAATTTGGTAACCCAATTCTTACCGCAAGTAAATAACCATCTTTTATAGACTAGACAAATGCATTTTTAGTGTTAAAGATAATTATAAAAAACTATCATAACTTTACCGCTATTTTTCAATTGTGCTAAAATTTGAAACACATATTTTAGATTATATTTCTTTATCAATGCTCTAGATTTGGTAAGCCAATTCTTACCACATATTACCTAGGTAAAGAACCATCTTGTGCAGACTAGACAGATGCATTTTCAAGTTGAATGACAATTACAAAAACTATCATAACTTTACCACAATTTATGTAACTGATCTGAAATTTGAAGAATAGCTTGATAAATACATCTTATATCATCCCACCAAATTTGGAAATCCAATTCTTACCATAAGTTATCGCAAGTAAAGAACCATCTTGCCAAGAGTTACAGATGCAGTCTAATAGAAACATATATCACATTACTGTTAAAACTCAAATGCTCTAAAATTTGGTCTATACCTTGCATCTATCATTTACCACCATATATCCACATTCTGTAATCCAATTTTTACCACATAAGGACAAACATTCTCCTTAATGTTGTAACAAAATCAAATGGTATGTTCTAATGAAATCAGATGGTATGCTTCCAAAATTTGGCATATAGATTGGAAGTGTCAGGTGCTATGACCTCACCAATTTTTTTCTTATAATTATTACCATAACTTTATTATAACTAATAGATTTAATCTAACTAATGTGTGTGACTTAGTAGTCCATGCAGATTGACATAACAAACAAAATATCTTTGCATTTTTTCCATGGTAAAAGAATATTTTTGAAACATCATTCTAAGAGGTTAAATCTCACATCAATAAGATCATAAATCAAAAGCCAAAACAAACACACCACACTCTATTTTTGGTTGATGCAAGATCACACGAACCCTTGGATGTCCTGCATCAGATGCTCGAGGTTTATAAAATATGATATCATGCTCACATAAATGGAATAAGTGAAAAAAATCATTCTTTTGAATATGAAGTATAATAGCCATGGTGTTCCCTTCCATCACACTAAATATTTTAACTGATTGTTGCACTTTTTATTTTATATCTAGCTTCCTCTTGTTGGTTTCAAACCCATCCTCTTCATCTTTCATCTACTATTTCTTATCTCTCCTCACTCCTCCTTTTATTGGGTTAGACCCACCATAGTCTCATTCCTTTGTGAGATTAGACCCACCATAGTACATCTACCTCTGCTAAAGGCAAATCCTTTATATTTTTTATCTTCTTATGGGATAAAACCCACCTTCATCTGACCACATCCACTATGATGCTTGTTTTTGCATCTTACTCTCCACTTTGAGTTTAAACCCACCATAATCCGACCACCTACTCCTAAAGCTTTCTTGGCTTTGACT
This sequence comes from Torreya grandis, assembly GCA_037957365.1. NCBI lineage: Eukaryota > Viridiplantae > Streptophyta > Pinopsida > Cupressales > Taxaceae > Torreya > Torreya grandis. The sequence continues at coordinate 1,836,634 of JARHVA010003688.1, forward strand.
ACTCATTTTCCAACTTGTTGTTGGATTCTTATTTATATCACTCTTCACTATTTACAACTCTTTTCTCATGCCTTTTATCTCCCCTCTCATCACCAATATCCTCTATGCAGATTTAACATATGTTTGGGCATTTAAATGATAACCCATAGCCTCTAGTACTACTTCTAGGATAATACTCACCTTCTCATATGTCATTCCCTCACTGCTATGTCAAGAAACTCGTCCACATATGTTACAAAATCATCATCTTCTCTGCATGTTTTGGCTTATATGTAATTCAACTGTTCCTCCTCACTTTCATTCTTGAGTGCATAATTTTGCACTTTTGATTCAACTCTTCACATTGAAAGGCCTCTTTGAATGCCTCCATTTTCTTCATCTCTATACCTACACATTGGATATAGTCAAAAATCAATTTATATACATAAAACTTAACAATCTCTATCAGTGCTTCCTCCATCTTCACACTCTTATCTTGATTCTCATCAATCTTGGGCTTCTTAAATCCTCTATCATTCTATCATTGTTATGTGACAACTCTTTTTTACATCTCATCCTATTTATATCGGCTCTAGGCTGATTAGTTTCACTTTATTTCATATCCACAACTGTAGACACCTAAAAGTGGCCACCAATAACCTCTAAGCTAGCTTCAGACTAATTTCTATTGAATATCACAATTTAGCCTAAAAACACTAAACCACATTAAATGGTCCAAAAAGTCATATACAAGTGCCAAAATTGGCTAATGTATCCCTAAATGGGACAATACATTTTATGAGATAACTAACTTTGATCAGATCATTTCAAGTCAAAATGTCATTTTCGCACCTAAATGCTCTGGATTGCTTTTTCTACTAAATTTATTGCATGAGACGCGTGCATTTATTATTTTGTGTTGACAACATCCTAAATGGGATAACAGTTCCAATGCATCTAACATCACCTTCTAATTTCAATCTAGTCAAATTTTGAGCTAATAATATGACATTTTGATCAGTTTGATTAATTTGCACACCAATTATCGATATTTGCATTAAAATTGATAAATCATGTTTAAGGCTAATTAATTTGAATCTAGAGTTTAATTTAATTTTCTATGGAACTTGTTTAATATTTCATTAATAAAAATTGATATTGAATAACTGTATCATCTAAGACATCATTGAATGGAGTGGCATCCACAAGCCATAATTGTAACAAATATTTGATTAAACCCTCCCATGCCTCTTTAATGTCTCTCTATCCCAAATATTTATGAGGGTATTTATTGATTTTAGCCTCCAAAATTGAATGGATTCTTAGCCACACATCTTCATCTTGATATGGATGGTCCAAATTCATTCTGATCAAATAGAAATATCTATAAATAGAAAGCCTCACAGTTATAATTTTAAAGCTATCTTAGTGTAAACTTATAATGCCCAAATGATTGCAAAATCTATTTGATATAATGTTATTATGCCAAATTTTTGAGAGAAGCCACAAGCCAAAGCCATAAAGCTAATGGTGTCAAGATGAGGTGCAGATATCCAAAGCTCTATTGTGAAAAACTTTTAAAGCACAAGCTGAACAAGCCACTATATGAACCATTTAGAAGTTCTAAGGAAGGTGAAAGAATATTTTTTTCATGTTTTAGTTGTTGTTTTCATATGTATGTTTTTTACTAAGCTCCCCCTAGTGTCTAGGTCTAAATATGTCATGTTTGTTAGTGTGTTCTTTTCATTTTGATTTCATTGCAAAACTAACACTTGATCTAACCTTCTCTCTTGAGTCAAATTCCTAGATTACATAATGGCATGCTTAGTGGGACTCAACGCATCTCATATATCAAAAAGATCAATATACAAGTCTTAAACTAAGATTTGGAGGCTTGAAACATTTTAAAATTGATTTTATAACTTTGTTTGGCCGAATTTTATCTTCATCGATTTTACACAAAGACCGTTGATGGTCAGGTGCAACCATTGACGGTCAAGTGCAACCATTGATAGTTTGGTGCAATCATTGATGGTCAAGTATAATCATTGATAGTCAGGTTCAACCAATTACAGTCAGGTAGAACCACTGATGGTCAAGTCCAATCGTTGATGGTTGGGTGGCAGAAGAAAACTTGTTTAAAAACTTTTTTTGAGTTTTTATTCAACTTATTGCTAGTAGTTTAGATGTCTAAGTCTCTGATCTGGTTTTATTTTGTGATCTGAAAGCTTTCCTTTTTAAGATTTTTGTTCTAACAAGTTAACAAATGTTTTTTTTCCAAGAATGTTGATGCCTTTGGGTCGATAGGTAACCACCAGTTGTTTGGTTTTGACTGTTGATGGTTGGTAAAACATTAACTACCAATGATTAGCAGGAACCGTCGATGGTCAAAGGTGACTGATAATGGTCACTATGTTTTTTTCAAAAACACAAACTTGAGAGATTAATTTTCAAAGTTATTTGTTTCATTTGTAAAAGAGCTTCTAAGATAAACAACATCTGACAATTTTATTATAGGACCGACTTAGAAAATCATCAAATCAAGCTTAATGAGATATTTTAAAACCTCTTTTGGATGCTTAAAAGGAATTAAAAATTTTCATTTGGTGTTTAAAGGAAAATTAAAAGTGTTTACATGAATAGTTTATAGTTGTTTTTTACAAGTTCTTACAACTTAAGGCCAAGGGGCCAAAGAACACCATCAAATCTTTCATTTTAATGCTTTAAAATTGAAGTCACTTCCAAGTTTTTATTTTATGCAAGTTATTCATTATTTTCTTAGTTAGACTTATTTGTGAAAAAAAAAAGTTGTGTGTGTATGCTCTCCTCCCATCCCTTATAGGGAACTTGTGGGGTTAAAAGTGTCATCTTCATTGCAAAATTGTGCCTTAGTCTAAAGACATAAAAAAGATATTGTTAAGGCTCTTCCTAAGACCCTCATGGCTTGGGTGATCTAGAAACAACCATAAAGCCTTTTTACCTATTTTTTTTTCTATTTCACATATTTTGGCTTGTGAGGGGGACTTCATTATCTCCCATAAGTTCTATAAGGAAGATTTGACTTAGAGCTTCATCTCCTGGCATCATCTTCAACCCCTCTCCATAAGGGGTATATAAATTGGGATCCCCTCACTATGATGATAGTTTGAACAGTTAAACCATCTCAGTTAGTAGAGGCTAAGCCCAAGACATTTGAAAATGTTGAAAATCACACTACACTAAATGAGTGATGGATGTAATGGTTGTAAAAAGGGTAATACCTTTTTAGAACAAGCCATATGATGTAGACCCAAATGACATGTTACTTCTCTTGTTTGTTAACGTGAAGTTGGTAGACATGAGATCCATCTAGATGATCGAAAACCAATTAGTTTTAGTCAACCCCATTTTACCACATCTTTGATAGGATTTAGGATGATTATACTTAGTTTTATTTTGGTCACTTATCTTTTTATTGCTTGATGTTTCGAGACTAAAACTTATATGTTTGTTTATAACCATGTCAAAAACAAGTTTGTTTATACGCCACTCCCTTGTCAAGGAGGCATTATGTTGGTCATTTTACACCACACTTGTGCCTTAAATTTTTTAATAAAAATGTTTGTGTGTGTGTCACTTGATTTAAATAGGTACCATTATGTTGCCCAAATCATTTATCAATTTTGTGGCCTTGATTTTTTGAAACAAGACATTTATCACGTCATTAGAGCACGTTAACACCATTACACTGCTCAAATTGTTTTAGAACTTGTTATCCTTGTACCGAAACCATTATTTAAAACCATATCACATATTCTATTTAGACTTTTTTCATGCGTCGTTAAGTTGTCCAACCTTGTCTAGCTTGTTTGGTTAAATCTTAGTCTTCAACAGTTGAGTCTTCAATTAACCTTGTCAAAATTGGATTCAAATATTGATTGATTTCTATTTAAGCCTCACTTCACATGGGCTATTGTATATATCTTTATCTTTTAGGTTACGTAACTTAGGTTAATTACTTGCCCAAATTTGAAGACTATTGTTTGTTTGTTCATATCCTATCCTTATCATTGTTTGTGCCTTTATTTGGGAGAACACATTGTTTCTCTAGGTACATTTTGACTTATGCCTTATACCAATTGATCATTTTTATGTTTGATTCCGTGTGTTGAGTTTATGCCAAAAATTATTCCAAACTTGTTAGATTAAATCACCTCATCACCATATTTTGTTTCAATATTAGCTTTTAACACCGTTTGGCCAAAAGTCCTAGCACAATCTATTTGAGCCTAGCTTTTGACTCCACATTTAGACAAAAAGACCTAGAGACTCTTTTCCCTTTCTTAGTTTATACCTTTTTTGAAACACTTTAGCCTAGACTTTGACATGTCAATTTTTATTCATTACTTGACCTTTTGTGTATATGAAATTTGATGTTAGACTATTTTATGCCAAGTTCTAACACAAACCATTTTGGGGATACAACTCCACCCTTTTAAAACCAAGTTAGACCAAGTTTGAACCATTTGTACTTTGGACATAGTTTTATTCAAAGTTTGTAAAACTTTAAACCTTTTTATCTTTAGAGATTTTATCATTTATGTAGATATGTCTAACTATACTTATGGTGGAGTCACATACAATCCAAGTTATGATAGAATGGCCACACAAAATCTGACTAAAAACCCCTACATGGATAAATTTTATAAATTTTTTTATTATTCTCCTTACAATACTCCATATGAGGAATAAAGTTAAGAACCAACTTACCATCCAACTCAAAACCTTGACTGGGATGATATGGTTTATGATGAGGACTTGGATACTTTGGCTTATGCAAGTAATCAGGCTCTATAATGTCACACCATTTCCATACTAGGACCTTGTCCTTTGGCTTGTGTGAGCAACCAATCTCCACAATGGCTTAGCCTTATCTTTCCAAGACCTCATCCTTTGGCTTGTGTGAGCAATCAAGATCTACAATGCCCCTTCATCATTCCAAGACCTAGTTTTTTAGCTTGTTTGAGCAATCAACTTCCACACCTCGTTATTGTTACCATTTTAGGACTTCATCCTTTGTCTCATGCGAGCAATCAAGCTCCACAACACCCTACTACTATCCAACCATAGATCATTATTGAACTTTTACCCATCTATTTCTCACTTTAGAAAACCTAGACCAGTCTAATCAAAACCCCAACCAACCCAATCCAAATCTCATCCAATCCAATTAATCCCTCAATCAAGCCAATCATTCAAAGGCTAAGTTATGTTCAAAACTAGTATTTTCCAACTCATTAAAAACCAAGGCAAAGAGAACCAACTGATCCAAGATGTTTATGTTTAAACAATCATTTGTGATAAGTCAACCTGTGATGAATCACCTTTCAATCCTATACCTATTATGGATGAGTCTCACTTTGAAAAACTAGTCTTTGTGGAGCCCACCATGCCATCATAGGCCATTACTTATCCAATACCAAATATGCAACAAGACATCATTGTAACAAAGTACCCATCAGATGAAGAATCAAAATTAGATCCAGGTTCTATTCTTGAATTAACATCAAATTTAGCATCAGAATTAGAATTAACATCAATCTTACCATTAAATTTAGAGTCCCTTTATTCAAAATCAAAATATGTTTATGAATATTATAACATTGGTTTCACATGCCTTGCAGATCAGTTTGAATACATTTATGATCCTTTTATGGTTTTTGAGGATGATTACTTCAGAATCAACGCAAGTTCTCCTAGTACCTTCTATAAAGATTGTGCTACCTCATCCCATTCCATTACCACGAACCAACATAGCCATATTATTGGTATTTCACCTCCCACAAGTGTTATTTGGGACCGATAGAATCACACCTTGTTGAAATGTATCCATGGTGTCATATCAAGAAGAGTAAAGAGGCCAAGACTAGATTCATGCAAAAGAAGAATAATCTCCCAGTGAAACCTTTTTGGAGGCACTAGAAGACAATTAGAGTCAAAATTCCATGTTACTTAGTGAAACCTTCTTAGAGGCACTATGGGATAGTCAAGACAACTTCATTGGTTGAAACTTCATCGAGGGGCCAATAGATGAGCACAAAATTTCTTCACTGGTTGATGAAGACAAAATCAAAGATGACATAAATATAGCTTCTAATAAACAACCTAATTAGATATTATCTACTCTTAGGCCCAAATAATATAAAAATATGGTGGTATTATCAATAAAATATTAAACAATACTTGGCCCCACCACATCCAAAGTTATGCCAAATCTAGAATCAATAACATTATGTGTGCATTAAAATGCTAATCTTCATTTGTTTTTCAACCATTCTACATTCCATTATCATCTACCATTTTATTTCACAAACAAGACTATCATCCAACATTTATCCCTATTTACGATCCATGGCTATACTTTCCTTTGCAAAGGCTACAAAGATATCTTATCTCGACATTTGAAGGAAACATAATCAGTGATCAATAAATATCACAATAACATCATTAGCATCCAAATCTGTAGCAAGTTCTTGATAAAGCATCTATTCAGATGAGGTGTGGGCTATAAATCAACATGATTGATTATTTTAGTTGTCTCATTTGTTGATCAAGATGTGCATCTCCACATCAACAAGAGAAACATAATCATTTACCATAACCAATCCAAACATATCAAAAACCAACAACCATCCTCAGCCAAACACATATACCAAACCATTATCATTATCACATATCCTTTTGCCATTATTGCATACCCAGCCAATCACCTTATCACTCGAGGTAAACCCTCTTACCATTTTATCCAATCTATAAAAACCCATCATTATCCTAAACAATGCCATCTTACCATTCCATTTGTATATAAACAAATCCTATTTTTAGTCATCCTGCCTAATCCTGTTTTGATCTTGGTTCATTTAGGTTCTTCCCAAAACTTTTGCATGGGGATTCTTATCTAATTTCATCAATCAATAAAATCTATGTTTAAGTGAAAGTATATGAAAGTAGTGTGACAATTGATTTGGTAAGATATCTTTCATTTTTCATCCTATATCAAGTTTATTTATGTGAAACTGATTATATTAACTGTTAGAAAAAATTAGTGTAAATCTTACTACTAATTATAATCACCTATTGGAAAATTAGTATCATTGATCTAATCAGTTGTATCCTAGTTATAACCACCTATGGGAAAAATAGGGGCAACATTTGTTTATCATGCATTGTCGTATCACCTTACCATAGTTGTTTCCATTTGATTGGCCATTTGTTGGATTTGAGGGCTTATTGGGACTTGATCAATTTTTTCCTCATATTTTGTGTGGATGGAATTATTGTGAACTAAGGCCATTTTAGGACTATGTGGGTCACATTTGATTCATGTTGAGGTTAGCTCAGGCCCCCTTTCCATGCACTCTCACCATTTTGTGAGCAACCTAAGCCAAATGCTCTTGCCATTTTGTGAGTAGGTATCTTATCATTCTCTAATGAGTTAAGATACCTCAAAATTATAAAAACATTCAAAAATTTCCAAATCCAAAAACATTTATCCTAATTAAAGCCTAGTTAGTCATCCTCTAATTGCTCTACTAGTGCAAATCCATTGTAGGACGCTTTCTATTTCTTTTATTTTTAGGCTTTCTATTTATTTTTCTATTTGTTTATTTGTTTGCTTGCCTGTTTGTTTGCTTTCAACACCATTAACTCAATTCAGTCTATGTGCATTCATTAAGTGATTCCTTATGCATTTATACTTGAATCCATCCATATTCATACATCAATATTATCATCGTGGTTTTTATCATTGGTGCATTATTTTCAATTATTTATTAGATCATGAGGGTCAGTCCTTATGCATATTTTGGCCAAGTCTTCATGGTGTTCTAGCATAATGCTTACCATCACATGCTATAATAAAAATTATCTTTAAAAAGGTCTACAAGCAATGGAGCTGTAAAAGTTTCTCCTTAGTACCTTGGTAAATCCTTCCACCCATCTTGATCAAATTAACCCATTGACCATTATAGTTGTATTATTTATAATAAGGATGAGAATCTTCTCATTGGTAGGTACAACTAAATTATTTATATTGATCATTCTTCTTCTATTCATCTCTTTCATCACTTTGCATCCTCATATGCTTGGTTTTTTATGGCTTTTTTTGTCATTAGACCATCATATCTACGTTTGCGATCACTCATCTTTAATCTATATTCTAGGTTATATTCTTGAATTATGCTTGTTAATCTACCCTACTAGGGCACAACCATAACAAACATCATCTTTATCAAACAATCCAAGTCATCTTAATGATTATAACTGCCTATGAGAAAATTATTATTTTGACTTTTATTACTGATTATAACTACCTTTGGGAAAATCAGTACCTTTTAAATCAATGCATGCAAGTATTTTATCATTTGAATTAATCTCAACCATAGGTTAATTCCACCTTTCTTCTTACTTATTTTCAAGGGACCATCCATCTACATATGTGATGGCCACTCCCTCGAGGGGGCATCATCTTAGGCTTCCCAAACACCATTTGGAGCTTTTTTATTCAATCATCATCTTCTTTTTGGCATATAGGCCATTTCTCATTATTTGAGAAGACATTGCTATGCTTATGGTTTGTAATGCCTTCCCAAATAGGGGCAAACTGTAGACACCTAAAAGTAGCCACCAATAACCTCCAATCAAGCTCCAAACCAATTTATATCAAATATCACAATTTAGCCTAAAAACACTAAAACACATTAAATAGTCTGAATTTGTCATATACAAGTGCCTATTTTGGCCAATGTATCCCTAAATGAGGTAATTCATTATACAAGATAGCTAACTTTGATCAGATCATTTCAAATCAAAATGACATTTTTGTACTTGGGTTCTCTAGATTGCTCTTTTCTATCAATTTTTTTGCATAAGACACGTGACTTTATTATTTTGTGTTGACATCATCCTAAATGGGATAACGGTATAAACACATCTAACATTGCCTTCTAATTCCAATCCAGTCAAAATTTAAGCCAATAATATGATATTTTGACAAGTTTGATTAATTTGTGCACTAATTGCCAAGATTTGCACCCAAATTGATAAATTCTGTTTAAAGCTAATTAATTTAAATCAAGAGCTTAAGTTAATTTTATATGGAACTTTTTGAATATTTTATTAATGGAAATTGATATTTAATAATTACATCATTTAAGACATCATTCTATGGGGTGGCATCCACAAGCCATAATTACAATAAATATATGATTAAGCCATCTTATGCCTCTTTAATGCCTCTCTATCTCAAATATTTATGAAGACATTTATTGATTTTAACCTCCAAAATTGAATAGATTATTATCCACACATTTATCTTGAGATGGATGGTTTAGGTTCATTTTGATCAAAAGAAAAAATCTATAAATTGAAGGCCTCACATTCATAATTTAAAAGCTATCTTGGTAAATTTATAATGCCCAAATGATTTCAAAATCCATTGGATATAATATTATTATGCCAAATTTTTGAGAGAAGTGACAAGCCAAAGCCACAAAGCTAATGGTGCCAAAAGGAGGTGGATATATCTAAAGCTCCATTGCCAAAGACCTTTGAAGCACAAGCCGAACAAGCCACTATATGAACTATTTAGAAGCTCCAAAAAAGGTAAAAGAATGTTTTTTCATGTTTTAGTTGTTATTTTCATATACATGTTTGTTACTAAGCTCTCCCTAGTGTCTGGGCTTAGAGATGCCATGTTTGTTAGTGTATTATTTTCATTTTGATTTCATTGTGAAACTAACACTTGATATAACCCCCTCTCTTTAGTCAAATTCCTAGATCACATAATCCACAACCACTCCATGTGCAAACAACGTTGCACTCTCCTTGTCCATTTTAAAATAATGCAAATCTTGACTCATAAGAGTCTCTCCTCCAATATCTATATGGGTTGCTTTCATATATGTAACACCACTTTCATCTTTCAGTCCTCTTAGTAGAAACATTTCTACCATGTCAATCTCCATCTCCTTTATTGTACTTGCACATTGAACAACCATATTAAGGTAATTAAGAGTTCCCACAATCACTTCTTTCATCTCTTATTCACACTAAAAAGACATGTTGTCCAATTCTTTTCTAATGCTTATAGTCTTCTCACAGATTTTCCCCTCATGATGGATTCCCAAAGGCCCATTTTCAAAAACCATCATCATTGTCCTCTCCTCATTCTTATTTTTATTTTTGTCTGCTCCAAATGGATGATCTACAACCATAATCTACTTATGTACATTGAATTTCACTTCTTCTATGATTTTTGTTTCCTTCATAGAAACCTAAAACTCCTTATGGTTGTTTACTTCATTCACCTTTGTTGTTTCATGTACATAAACCTATAACTTTCCATTGTTGTCCTCAACCCTTCTACTCTCCAAAATAGAAAATACAAATGCATTGCCTTCATGAACCAATGATGGTTTTGATTTTTCCCACTCATAGGATACCAAAAACTCTTTCCCATCATCAAAAAACATGTATAATTATTTTTATTCAACTATTATCACTTACATACCCACTTGTATGAGGATTTGTTCCTCTATATGCTGGTCACAACTCTCCTTGCCATTCTGAGAATCAGATTTGGGCTTCACATAATTTCCTCCTCACTATTTTTGTAAACAAATTTGGGCTTATCACATGAAAACCTCATTCTCTTGTTATTTTCTAACATAACCTTCTTCTCCACATATACATGTTTCTCCTTGATACTTCTCAAAGTAGATTTGAGCTACTCACATGGAAACTTACCTCTTTTATTGCCTCTCTTAAAAATATTATTATTCTTTTCTTATCTCTCAAGCCTCAACACATGAAGTCTCTTTAGACATTTTAGCTATAATTTTAAGTGTACAAAATGACCCAACAACTTGAAAACTATATGTTCTTAGCCACTCACCTTCTTCTTACCTTTACTTTGTCTCCTCACTTGGAGATCTCTCTAATATATAGATGCACTACTGCATAATCTCTTGCATACAACTTTTAACTTTATGGGGTATACATCATTATAATATTTAAAATGTATTTATAACTTCAATACCCATTTTATAAACTTATCAAGCCTTTCTTTCCCACATAACAAATCAATATAAAAAATATACTTACCTTTCTCCTTCACCATGATCTCTACTAGTCTTTTTTTTGTTGGAAAATTTTCCTCTACTTATTTTTACTCTTTCTAAGAATAAAATATATTTTTTAGGGACATTAACCCCACAATTATCTCTTCTTCATCATCTTCACTCACAACTAAAATATCTTCACTTTGTGCAGTCATCTTCATCGTATCCAGTCTTGCCTAGAATTCATTCAACATCTTTATCAAGTCTTCTACCTCTGGTACTCTTCTTCCTTTGTGTCATATCTCACCCCAATAAATAGGTTTATATTTCAAAACATACAATATAATACAAATATATCTTCTCAAACTCCCTCTCAACTTGCATGATTTCTCTCACACCTAAAAAAAACTTATGCAAGCTTCTCTTTCATAACTTACAACTTACTCAAGAAAAAATATCTTTCACACCCTACAAAAAAATCATTCAAGAGTTTTACACACAACTCAAAATGAAAAAACCTTGATATGATACCACTTGGTGTAGGCACAAGAGAGGGGGACCAATTAATGTATGCCTTTACCATTTTGTTGCTCATGCTGGACATTCACTCATAGACACACATTCAACATATACTTAGATTTGACACTCTTAATATTCATTTAATTCATATTAAATAATAAAATAAAATTAATTTTAACTATAGAACTCACACAATCTATCACACATACCTATATAAGCTTATTACATTACATGAAAGAGTTACATAATCTTATATAGTTCCTCTTGAACTACACAATTCTCTATTTTGATCCTTCACAACTCATTCCTCTCTCCCAACTTAACTTCTACTCTCCAATATTGTATCTCTTTTGACATCCCAATATATATGGGGTGTCTCTTCAAATTATTTGACATTATATATAACATACAATAGTTTGACATATTTTAGATTTTACAATTAAATTCTAAATTGTTAGTAATGGCTCCTGGATACTCAAATGCCATTTTCAAGTATAATGGAAGTTACCATAACTTCATCATTGTTTATTCAATTTATATGAAATTTTAGACACATATTTAGACTATATTTCATATCACCACTTAAAATTTATAAACCCAATTCTTACCAAAGGTAAATAACTATCTTACACAGACTAGGTAGATGCATTTTTAGGTTGAACGATAGTTACACAAAATATCATAACTTTGCCGATATTTATCCAAATGAGATAAAATTTGGAAAAAATATTTTAGACTAAATTTTATATCATGGATCCAAATTTAGTAATCTAATTCTTATTTAATATTAATTCAGGTAAAAAATCATCTTGCACAGACTAGATAGATGCCTTTTCAGGCTAAATGGAAGTTATTAATACTATCATACTTTACTTCAGTTTATCCAATTGATATAAAATATTAAAATTAGCTTGATAAATGAATTTTATATCATAATAAAAAATTTGGGAACCCAATTCTTATTACAATTTACTACAGATAAAGAATCATCTTGCCAAGTGTTATAGATGCAGTCTGACAGAAACATATGGTACATTACTGTTGTAACTCCAAAAGCTATGAAATTTGGCACGTATGTTGCACATGTCATTTTATACCATATTAAAAAATTTAATCATATAATTCTTACCACATAGGTAGAAACATCCTCCTAAGTGTTTTGATAAAATCAAATGGTATGCTTCTATGACGACTCCAAATGAGCTGAAATTTGGTGTAGATATAATGACCTCACCAATTTTTATCATCTAATTATTATCTTAGATTTACCATAAATAATAGATTTAATTACCAATGCATGACTTAATAGTCCATATAGATTAACAAAGCAAACAAAATATCTCTAAAATTTTTTTGTAGTAAAGGAATACTTTTATGACATTATTATAAGAGGTTAGAGAGTTCACATCAACAAGACCATAACCCAAAAATCTAAAAAAACACATCATACTCTATTTTTAGTTGATGCAAGATTGCATGAACCTTTGGATGCTCCTATATCATATTTATAAATGAATTGAGATGTTTGTATATTTATAATCTATCAGTTGATTTCAAATTAGGATCTAAATTTTTAACAAACTGTCATCAATCATTACAAGATGAAAATGAGGGACAAAGAAAGTGACAATAATTTAACTAAAAGGGGAAAAAAAAAGGGCCCGAGGCCATCCCAATACTTTAATCAAGCCATAAAATCATCCCAATGATTTGAATAGTGAGTTAAAAATACATATAAATAATTAAAAGGGGTGTAGTCCAATTTGTGAGGATGATGGTTACTTATATCCATCCATTAAGGTACAAATCCCTGTAGGTACTTGACATAAAGAGTTGAATGGATAGGGTCAAGATTTTACCTTAGGTGGTTTTGATGGCATGGATGTCCCCTAATCATAGTTTCTTAGTCAAGGAGCCAACCAATTTGAATGTATACTTATTCAATATTGTAATTTATTCTATATCTATCTTCAAAAATATGAGTGGATGCCCTTTAATCATGATTTATAACAAAGGAACTAACTAATTTAGATGTATGTTTATTCAATATTATAATATGTTATATATTTATATTTAAAAATATGGATTATAATATCATTCAATCATAAAATATATAAATATAAATTATAAAGATGAAAAAATAGATAAAAAATATGAATGCCATAAATTGAAATTACTCTGCTCCGTCCTTTTGTTTGGGTGGCTTTAGCTTTTGTTTATGACTATTTTGAGAATTTATTTAATTTGTAATAAAGAAAATTTTATTTATGTGGTATTTTTTAATGAAAACAAAATTATATGACAAATACCATCTTAGTTTTCACAACTTCACATTATATAACAAAATATTTTTAAAGTGCAAGTTATATTGGAAGGGAAGTAATTATTTATTTTGGTAAAAGTAGAGTTTTGTAAAGTAAAATATTGTAAATCAATAATCATAATTCACTCAAAACCTATAGTTATTGACCCTATATCACTTTTTGTGTTCTCTTAGATTTTATGTTTTTTGGCTAGTGAAGATAAATAAGATGCTTATGATTACATGCTCCAATTATGACTACCTTTTCTTCTAGGGGTTCATGTGTGGTATTTTTGTATGTTCTTATCTTTTATGTAATTTCTCCAAGTGTATATATATTATCAAAATGCACAAACATAAGCTATAAGATAGACTTTAGAACCTAAATGTCTTGTCCTCATATTAGCAACATTGCAACACTAATTCAAGCTACATATCAGATGTGAAACCCTACCACAATTAAATCATCTCTTGTGACATCCTCATCCACCATTGAAAATTGAAAATTATCAATCAAAGATGTCATCACCCTGCATGTTTTGGACCCCTTTGCAATGGGTGTATATCATGTAAATCAAATAACTCCCTTGAATCTTGGTTTGGTGTATGATATGAGCCATGTGGTGTACAATATCCCTTAAAATATCATGTCAATACCCCTTACCGTCACTACCCAACTCACCTTTAAATTATTTAACATGCCTTCCCCACCACTTCGTAAGTGTTCAAGCTCACCATGAAAATAAATGTCTCCTCCTCACATAACTCATTGCCACACCGTATGAAAGAACACACAACACCATTTTCCATCATCACCTCCAGCAAAAATATAAGATTATTATTTCTTAACACTCCATGCAAAAAAAATTAGATGGGGTTAATGATCATGGGTTTTGACTCAAGTACAAGTACTAGTTTACACTCATTTGTCCTACAAAACTCTATTTTACCAAAACATAAAATTACATCCTTTTTAACGTAACTTACACCTTTGGGGTAACTGCTAGTATATATATGTGTGTATATAAAATATGAAATAATATATTATTATATAATAATTATATATAGGAATATAATATTATAATATATTAATTATAGTATATATAAATATTATAATATATTTATAATATATGTATTATAAATATAAATATATAATCATAATAAATAATAAAAATAAAAGTATAAAATATTGTAACATAATTGTAATACTTCATATTTATATTATTATTAACTTATTACATATGTATGTATTATATATTATATTAAATATAATATAAACTATATGTAACATCCAAAAAAAATTCTTTTGAAAAACCAATTGAGATACTAGCACCATGACACCGAACTTGGTGTGGTGACAACTTGTCATTGCAGTCTTAATGGAAACAAGAATGTGAGTGTTATCATTCTTCACTCTCAAAGTTAGAGGTAGGGTCAAGTTTCTTACCACACAATGTACACTAAGAGTACTTCCATTTTATCTTATTACTTAGTAATGAAATATCTAGACTTACCCTTTAGAGGTATTTCCCATACTAGGTAGTGAGTCTAATATGAACTACTGACTTACCTCATGCTCACACATTTATTCCATGTGCATAAATCCACCAGTAGAGATATTATATATTTCATTCTACTTCAAGAGATCAATTGGTTTCCAAATCTATCGACCTAAATGTTTGGCCACACTTGTGACACTCAAACTAGGTACAGATCCATAATACCCTTAATAGAATATCCTAACTTATTATTCAAATCATGGTTTAGGGATCAGTTAAAGCCATAACACCTTGGTTACAAAAGTTTCCCCTAAAGTGAGAACAATACTAGAAACACTCTTTTTCACTATGGACTATTAATGCCCAAAGTGTCAAATCTAATAAAGTTGGCTAGGTTTAGAACCTAAAAAGGTTGTAGTTATAACCATTTCCTCTAATATACTTAATTGGTTATTTTCTCCTTAGTCCTCATTCTTTTCCTTAGGATTAAACATGAATTTCATTTCATAACTGGATTTAAAGATGAGTATCTAGGATTATGTTCTAAACCCTTTAAAATTGCACTTTCAAAGGTAAGATAAATCATAAATTAAAAAAACATCATGAGTAATAACATCCCAGTCCTAATAAACTTATCTTAGAATTACCTTGGTATAGAAATGTGTAATAAAAGTAGGTCATGTGTATACTAGATATATGTCCTTAACCATACTACAACCACATTTGATTTAAACCCAACAGGTTTCTCCAAACATTCACCCTCATAATGGGTTCAAAAATGTTAAACAAGAAAATACTAATTGAAGGCATTAGATCATAACAAGGAACCCGTATAAAATTTAATAACTATTATCACAATATAACCCTTCCAAGAGACGATATTGAGCCCAATTAAAAAATAACTCAATAACTTCAATTAATATTACCACATTGAGAGTAAGATGACAATATACAAACTTTAACAACTCTTAATTAGACTAAGACCAATACACTTTAGTCCAAAATAAAGATTAACTTCCATTTTGACTTGAAACAAGCACTTCATATTACCATGGAAGGTATGTTTTAAATATAACATTCAAATAGATCATTGACAAGGTAAAAGAGTGAGTCATGACTAAAGAGTCAATATATAAAACCAATACATACAACACATCCACGAGGTTTACTATGTTAGCTTACATGTAAAATTATAGATCACACACTAATAATAATACTCAAGTAGAGACCTTTCTCACTAATGAAAAACAATGACTATTTGACATTCACTCTCAAGCGAATCTTTCAAGTAAACCACAATTCAAAGACAATCCCTAAATTTTCATGCATATTAATTCCACTAACCATCCAAGTAATAATTGTGTGACTTTATCTAACTAGCTGTAACTCTGAATGATTTGGCTCAAGCTTTAAGTGATTAATTACCTATAAAAAGCCAACATAAAATAAACCATAACTTTTAGATAATGATAAAATCTAGTTTGCCAAGCTACCAAATATAAACTTACATGTGTAGCGTAAAATACACTAAATACATATTCTTTCTTAAACATTATTAATATGGAGGTAATTGAAGCCTAAAAGTTAGACTCTACCAATAAATTCACCTAATAGCATGCGTGAGCAAGTAACCCATAGAACAACAAGACAAGGCTACCACAAGAAGAGTATTCCCTTAAAGGCTCGTAGCCACTATATCATATAATATAAAAAGGATCAACTATGCTTCACATCCAAAAATTCCTCCTTAAAGGAAATATACAACCAAGCAAGGCCAAAATAAACTAAGAATCTAACTCTTTCATAAATATAAACCATTACAAACTTAAAAGAATGTTTCAAAAATCTTTGATAAATTAAAACTTCTCATATTATTCAATTTTCATGTTCTCAAAGTGACATAGAGAGAATGCTTTGTTGGAATTAGGATCCTAACAATCTCCCATATTTACATGCTATGCCTTTCTTGATATTAATGAACAATAAGGGAAAAAACCTCAATAGGTTATAAAGCATACAGTGAACTTCAACAATGATAAAATAATAAAGAGGATATTTTATTACTTCACAAGTTCAAGATCATATACAAGCATCTAATCAAATAAGATAAACACCCAAACAAGGTCTAAGGTTATATTTTGTACAATAATTCAACTAGTACTATAAATGGAAAATAAGAAATAGTTCAACAATGCATCAGACATATAATGCTTTAATAGGATAACTCTATGGTGCCTTATTCATTTCCCACTCAAAGATAACTTCGGATTGATTATAGGTTATAGATATTTAGCAAAGGGAAATAATACTTTAGAAACTAAACAAAAAACCAACTTTAGGAATATAGAGACCAACACAAAAGATGATTTATTTAGTATCAATCCTTCCCTACACTAAAATTATGTCAAAAAATAGGTCAGCACATGATTGACAAGCATATTTTCCTTCTAAATAAATAACCTATCATATTAGATTAACCAACAACATAACAAGATTTCATAAGAAACTAACATGCAAGATGAATTTTTAAAAAGCATGCTATAATAAATCAATCTAATAGTTCATAACAAGTGATTCTATATGAACAAGTAATTCAAAGTATTTTTTTCCATGAAATCTACCACCGTTTGTTTACATAGACACTTACCTCCTGCTACAACCATGTAGTAGATGAGATGTAGTTAAATACTAATACAAAGAAAGATCATCATTCAATGAATACATAACCTCTATTATGTGCATGATGAATGCAAATCGTTACTCTCCAAAATTCAATCGTGATGTTTAATTCACGCATCAAAGGAAGTAAAGCTTCAACCATACTCACCCCTTATCTAAATAATAATAGTTAGATAATAATACCAAATTTCTATTCCTACAAGAGATCAAAACAACAAATGGAACATATTTTATTCAAATACAATCCTTTATGAAACAATGTAGGAGTTTATATAAAACTAGAGCTTACACATACACACCAAGTCCAATGAACAAAAGAAAGACAAAAGCCATGAATAACCCTTGGTAACTCAATATATCGACAAATGAAACTAATCAACCTAGAAATAAATTTCAAGCTTAACAAGAAACAAAATTAGTTTACCTCTGAATCAATAAACATGCAACATGCAAGTGAGTCTCATCAAAACACACAAGTTCTAATAAAACTCAAGTTTATTCTAACATCTAGATTAAGATAAGGTATGTCATGAAAATATAAATTACTAACTATTAGAAATTATTACTCCGTTTGAATGAATAATAGGAGTTGATTTATCAAAAGAAACCATTCTAGAAATACCAGATCCTCATGCATTCACAACCTATTCCAATTAAGTCAATTGTATCCATACAATAAATAAAAAGGCCATAATAAAATATACCTATTGGCTAAATCAACTCATTGAAAGTAACTTGAGTTATTTTTCTATTAAAATAGACACAAACAATTTACACAACTACAAGTCACCAATGAAACATCTTATATCTGGTACATGCTACCAAGGTCATATCAATTTCATCAAAGTAATCACAATCTAGAAAACAATAGTCCAAAATAAAGTTATACCCAATAATGCATCACAATAATCACATTGTATAAATTCCATTATCACTACTAGGCAATTATAGATACTTCTACAATTATAAAATTCATCCCAAAGGATCAAACCATGCTTTAACCCAAAATTAATAAGCATCAATACAATAGTTCACCATTTTCCTCAATAACCCCAAAATTACAAACCCTACATTCTTGAAAATATCAAAACACAAATGGTAAAACAAAAACCTCACCTCTTTCCACTAGGGTTTAATTTTTAACAAAAACCATGCAAATCACAATTCCATCACAAGTATTAAATCAGCCATTACGCCCAAGAGTAAAACAACCATTTTTACTCAAATGTAAGGCCCTTACAAAAACTCTATTTTGATAAAAAGTAGTATGGGTTTGTATATGCATAACTAAGTATGCATATATGAAACTATACATAAAAATAGAGATATTTTATGCTTTACAATGATGCCCATTAATAAAAAATGATGGATTCTTTAGTAAGCAATAAAAATATACTTGCCTATAAAAATGAGGCTTCACATCCTCCAAGACCTTAGCTCTTTATTTCAACTATATTCTACTACAAATAGAAATCAATTCCATAAGCATCCTCTATAACCCAATCTAGTCAACAAGTGTAGGGTTTTAATTAGGCCAATAAAGTGTCTATAAATAAGGAATCATTAAATTTATTAACTAAAATTAAAAATATAATTATTATTCATTCCTTATCCATATCAAAAATTGCTACAAAATTCCTTGCATTGTGTCATAACACAAGTAAAATGCACAACAATTTAATATATAAGGTAAAGTGTAAAAGAGGGCATCCAATGCATTTGAATGACTTCTATAATTTTTCCAAAAACCTAAAGTTCACCCTAAATTCAGCCTTGGATGTTTGTAAGGTAATAATTATTAAATTATTAACAAAAATCAACTTCCTAAAAGTCCTTCATGATTTATTTTTCATCATGGCTAGTATCCCAAAAGGACTTCACATTATTTTCCAAGACTTAAGTTTAAATGCCTTTCAAGTGTTAATTCCAATTCCCAATATAACTTAATAATAATATAAACAAAATTACAAATGAATAAAGTTCATAACAAATAAACTTAGTTTCTTTATATGACAAGAAGGATATTATCAAATCCATATAAAACACAACATCCCTACAAAATAATATAATCTTGGAGTTATTTTTTAGCAAAAATAATATTATTCAGGATTAAACAATAAAATATCCAAAAGTCATAATTGATCTCATGCCAATGGTGGCTTAAGATAATAATAATATAACATGGTGATCTTAACAACACAATGCCTCCACCATGAGCACAATTAGAAGCACATATGAATAAAGTGGTGACCTTACCTTAGATCACAATCATTCGACAAGTCTGAACATTGTCTAAAAGCTTAAATATTTCCATAATCATATGCTAGTTCATTAAAACAAGATTGAGTCAACAAAAGAAGGAAATCCAATTCACACTTTGCACTTATTTTATCCAAGCACAAACAATGTCAAGTAAAGTCAACTATAAAATAATGATCCTGATGAACTTAATCAAGATCAAGACACAAAACTCATTCATGACTATGCCAAGCTTAATGCAATATGTGAATATTAACCTTTAGCATTTGGGACCAAGTCCTGGTCTAAGACCATAATAGTTATGAAGTGTTAGAGGCTGTTAACACTTAAGAAATGTAACCATACTTCTATAAGACCATGCAATATAAAATAATGCAATGGGTATTAACAAGTCATTACCAATAAGTGGCTTATGAATTTAACAACATGTAAAATTGATAATAAGCTAATGACAACCACATATTCTAACCAAGAACTCTATTAAACAACTAGAAAACAATCCTTCAAAATAACTTATTCACTAAAACTAATTCTTTCCTAACTACTAGTGGGATGAAAATAGAGATATGACATCCTCTCTCCCTCATAAAGGCATCATCCTAGTGCTTAAGGATATAAATGTAGGATACTAGCTTCTTTATATTCTAGGCATACCTATTTAAAGTGCCTAAACTAATTTATACAACTATAATTATGCATAGAGTGTTAATTGAACCATTCAATCAAAATCAAAATTTTGAAAATGAAACTTTTTCATGTTGATAATTCCTCTTATTTCATGGAGATGTCATTATACACCTTGTAATTTTTATGGAAATAGTTGTAATAACACAAAATAACTGGTTTTTAGCATAAATTCTAGTTTTGAGGTGGCATTCTCCATAAATTTTGTTATGCCTCATGCATACCTCCATAAAATTCATCACATAATGTTGGAAAATAAAATAAATCATAACATTATGATTAGTTTTCCTTTCAAAAAATTTATCATTCATGGGTTAGTATAACATCTTGCACCAACCACACTGAACATTACAAAAGCCATTCCAGGCAATCACATGCAACCCCAAGGTTTTCAAAATATTTTCCCATTATTTTGTGAGCTCATGATGGTTGAGGGAAACCAATCCCACCATATTTTATCCACCATCTAAGGGCACCTACCCAAATTTTATCACTTAAAAGGGTACAAGTATTCTGGTACTACCTGACAAGGGATTCATGATGTCCCTTCCACGAATAATATTAACAGAACATTTATATGATGATTTTAAATAATCATAAGTATTCTATAATGAATAATGAATCTAAGTATAAAAAACATATTACAGGTTAGATATCCTCAACAAATTATGGAAATAATTTAGCAACCAAACAAGAAACCAAATTCAAGAATAAAGAGACCAAAAAAAAATGATTTATTCAACATCAATCCTTCCTTGCATTGAAATTCTATCAAAAGATAGGTCAGCACATGAATAGCAAGCATATTTTAATTTTAGATAAACAGTCTATCATATTAGATCAACCAATAACATAGAAATATTCAATAAGAAACTAACATGCAATAACAAGTTTCCAAACAACTTGCTATAAAAAATCAATCTTATAATTCAAAACAAGTGATTATATATAAATAAGTAATTCAAAGTAGTCTTGCCATGAAATCTACCACATTTATTTTACATATTCACTTTCCTCCTAGCTATAATCATGTATCAAATGGGATGAATTCAATTACTAATACAAGTAAATATCATAATTCAATACATACATAACCTATATTAAATGCATGATGACTATAAAACATTACTCTCCAAAATTCATAAATAATATGATGTTTACTTCATGCATCAAAGTAAGTAAAGTTTCAACTATACTCACCCTTTAGTTGAATAATAATAGTTAAATAATATTACTATATTCCTATTCCTACATGATATCAAAACAACATAATGAAACATATATTATTCAAGTACAATCCTTTATGAAACAATGTAGGAGTCTATACAAAACCAAATCTTATGCATACATGCCAAGTCCAATCAACCAAAAAAACACATAAGCCATGAGCAACCCTCATCAACTCAGTATATCACCAAATTAAACTAATAAACCTATAAATTAAATTCATTCTTAACAAGAAACAAACTCCAATAAAAAAACATGCACCATGCAAGTAAGTTTCATTAATACACACATGTTTCAATAGAACTTAGGTTTATTCCAACATCTGGATTAAGACAAGGAATATTATGCAAATATACATTGCTAACTATTAATTATTATTACTACATTTTAATAAATAAGAGTTGATTTATCAAAGGAAACCATTCTATAAATACCATATCCTCATGCAATCACAACCTAATCTAATTAATTCAATTGTAGTGATACAATAAATAATAAGGCCATAATAAAATACAACTATTGACCAAATTATCTCATTGAAAGAAACTTGAGTTATTCATCTATTAAAATAGACACAAATAATTTACAAAAATATAAAGCACTTATGAAACCTCTTACCACTTGGTACATACTACAAGGGTTATATCAATTAAGACAAAGTAATCACAACATAGAAAATAATAGTCTAAAAGAATGTTATACCCAACAATGCATCACAATAAACACACTGCACAAATGCCATTATCACTACTAGGAAATTATAGATACTTTTACAATTATGAAATTCAGCCCAAAGGTTCAAACTAGAATTTAACCCAAAATAAATAAGCATTAGTATAACAGTTCACCATTTTCCTTAATAAACCAAAAATTACAAACCCTACATTCTTGCATATCTCAAAACACAAATAATAAAACAAGAAAACTCACCCATTGAAACTAGGATTTAACTTTTAAGAAAAATCACACAAAGCACAATTCCAACACAGGTATTAAATCAACCATTATGCCCAAGAGTAAAAAAACCATTTTTACTCAAACATAAGGCCCTTACAAAAACCGCATTTTGATCAAAAGTACTATAGTTCATATATGCATACCTAAGTATTCATATATGAACATATACCCAAAATTAGAGTTGTCATAATATTTACAATGATGTCCATAAATAAAAAATGAAGTATTATTTATCAAGAAATGAAAATATACTTACCTAAAAAAATGAGGCTCCACATCCTCTAAAACCTTATCTCTCTATTCCAACTATATTCAACTACACATGACTTGCTAGGGATATAAAGGCATACCCAAAACATCCTATTATAACCCAATCCAGTCAATAATTTAAGTGTTCCAATCAGGCCAATAAAATGCCTCTAAATAAGAGCTCATTAAATTTCTTATCTGAAATTAAAAATAGAACTATTGTTCATTCCTTATCCATCTAAAAACCTACCAAAAAATTCCTTTCATTGAGCCATAACCCAAGTAAAACACACAACATTTCAAAAGAAAAGGTAGAGTGCAAATGAGGGCATATAAGGAATTAAATTGTATTCTATATATTTTCCAAAACCTAGGATTTACCCCAAAGTCAGCCTTACATGCTTGCAATGCAATAATTATTAAATTATTAACAAAAATCAACTTCCCAAAAATCCTCCATGATTTCTTTTTCATCATGGCTTTTATCCCAAAATGAATTCACATTATTTGACATGAATTATATTTGAACGCCTTCAAGTATTAATTCCAAGTTCTAATATAAATTAATAATACAATGAACAAAATCCCAAATGAATAAAGTTCATAACAAATTTAGTTTCTTTATATGACAAGTAGGATATTATTAAATCCATATATGGCACAACATACCTACAAAAAAATATAATCCTAAAGTTACTATTTAGAAAAAGAGGATATTATTCAGGATTAAACAATAAAATATACAAAAGGCACAATTGGTTTCATGCTAATGATGACCTAAGATAATCATAATATAACATGGTAATATTGATGACACAATGCTTCCACCACAAACACAAGTGGAATCACACATGACTAAAGTGGTGACCTTACCTTGGATCATAGTCATTTGACAAGTTCGAACATTTCCCAAAATCTTATACATTTCCATAATCATATGTTAATTCATTCCAACAAGATCGAGTCAACAAAATAAGGCACTCCAATTCACACTTTACACTTATTTTATCTAAGCACAAACAATGTCAAGTAAAGTAAATTACCAAATGATGATCCTATTAACCTTAATCAAGATCAAGTAGAAACTTCATTCATGAATAATTCAAGCTTAATGCAATATGAAAATATCAACCTTTAGCATTTGGGACCAAGTCATAACCCAAGAACATAATAGTTATGAAGTGTTGGAGGCTGTTAACACTTAAGAAATGTAACCATGCTTCTATTAGATCATGCAATATAAAGTAGAACAATGTGGCTTAATAAGTCATTACCAATAAGTGGATTATGAATTAACTCAACATGCACAATTGATAATAAGTCAATGATGACCACATATTCTAACCAATAACTTAGTTAAGCAACTAGAAAATAGTCCTTCCAAATAACTTGTTCACCGAAACTAATTCTTTCCCAACTACTAGTGGGTTAAAACTAGGGATATAACAATATATAACATTATATATTAATATATAATAACATTTAATATAATTATATACAAATATTATTAAATATTAGTTGTTATTAATGTGTATATATATGACATATAAAATAATTATATTATAACACTAACACACACACACACACACACACACACACACACACACACACACACACACACACACACACACACACACACACACACACACACACACACACACACACACACACACACACACACACACACACATTAATAAATATTGAGGTAATTCGGGCCTCATTCCCTTTATTAAAACCAAAAGAGCTGAATGAAATGTAAGTCTATAATCATAAGGTAAAATATGCCCTGGGAAAATCAGAAAATATAAGAGAAACAAACCAAAGGCCCTAAATACCACCCAAGGATACTAAACAAAAGGATAAAAACCAAATTAAATATTTTTATATCAACCAACATAAACCCCAACCTCAAACCAACAAAAATCCAACATTGGAGCCATCTCTAGAATAAACCCAAAGTATTATAAATCCACATAGTCCAAATATAATTTTAAAAATTAGTGCAAACCTACATCAGAGTGTAACATCCTCCATTCATCCTTTCTTACCTTTATTCTTCTTTACCTCAGTCTAAACTACAAAATGAGTGCCTCCAAATACTATTCATAGATCATAGGGTTGGATATCTTAACCATCTCTATCAAACTTTACCAATTAATGATGCCTTCTCTCTCTAGGAACACATCAAGTCTCAATCTCTCTAAGTTCATGCCTTAAGGGGTGCACTATGAAAGGTGGGTAGACCGTTGGTGTTTCATAGGATTTTTGTCTCTATACTACCACTTTATACCTACACAACCATCTCCTAAAAACAATCCCTTAAACTTTGCCTCCCATTCTGTACCCTCTAGTCATTTTACACCTTCATTAGTCCTTTACTAGCCTAAAATCCTTTTTTATAGTTTATGATACACTTTAAGCCCCATCAACCATATAAAATCATTTAAGGTCTAGGTTGGCCCCTGGCTAACCTAGAATATGACCTAATTTGATTTTGTTAATAATGATATAGAGTCAATTGGGATGACCCTATCAACTAAACTTTTGGAAAGGACTTGGGTTAGATTCAGGTATATAAACACTCTCATATAAAAATTTATAAAGGAGATAAAATAAGGAGTTAATTATTCATTTGTGTTTCTTTACAATATTCTCTTCTACCATTCTACTTGAGGAGTCTTAGCTTAGGGTTTCTACTTGGAGAAGAATTTTGTCTTGTGGAAAAGTCTTGGATGTTTTGGCCTTTCTTAATGATCCTTACAAACCAAACCAACATATTATAGAGAACCTTTGGCCAAGGGAGAGATTGAGTCTCGATGAGTTAATGTTAAAGGTAAGTATCTCTAACTTTACTCCTCTCTTTAGTAGATAGAACTAGCACAAGCAGTGGCTTTTGAATATATTGCCCTCTCCATGCATTAGGGTCTTATCTATAGATAGATTAAATAGGATTCTATTATGCATGTTTAATTTTTATGTTTGTTACCCCTGATTTATGCCAAAATCTTTAGTGATCACTAAATTAGGCTTTGCTTTGTCATTTCCTTACTTTGTGAATATGAAAAACATAGGACCTAGTTAGGGTTATTGCATAGTTTTGATTGACTAGAGGATTTAGAACCCTTCCTAGCGATATTATTATGGTAATATATCCCTTGGATAGGTCTAGTGGATCCATCTTGGTCATGAACCTGGATATATAATGTATCAACAATTAGAAATGTAAGTAGGATTTACCTTCTCTGAACTAGGAATGATTTATATATTAGGTGCATTTCCCTTTGCATACATTCTAGTGAACCCAATGTGAATCTAACCCTCATAGGTTTTATTTAATGCCATCTTTTTTTTATTAATTTATATTTTTCTATATTTGCAATACAATATCAAACTAGCTGGTATAGTTCTAACTTTATATGTACAGGTTTAACACATAGTCACTTCAAAATGACCATGTTCTATCTATGCACATCTTCATAAACTACAGGTTACTAGATCAAGAAATTTGACATAATATTATTCTTCAATTCCATATTAACATACACATTCAAACATGTTCACTCTATCTACTATTTTCTTTTGCAAACATATAGGTCAACAAACACTATCAAATAGGTTGACTATGTTAGTTATTTCTTCTTCAACACATAGGGTTTTGTAGAACTTGGTCAAACTAGTTGACCCAATTTATAGAATTTGAAAGCAATAATTAAGCACTATAACATAAAATTTGTAATCTAAATCATCTTCAATCCCACCAAGGTTCCTTTCTCGTCTCTCTTTGTTATGTTAATTCTTCCTTTAGTTATATTTTTCACAAGTTAGCAGTCTTCAAACTTGCAAACCTATAGCTAACTTGGTTGACTTGGTCAACTTAGTTATGTAGTTTGCCTTATGTTTGAGAGACATATTCAACCAATTCAAATCTATTCTTAAAGAGCTTACTTATAAAGAATAACAACAACCTAGTTGACTCTATTTTTTATTATTTTCATTTAGTGTCACTTGAAGTGACTATGTATTATTTTTAATAAAGGAATTAACACATATTTACTAGTAATGAAATCACATTCTCTTTTTAGTTGTTTACATGCTTAAAGTAACTCACATAGTCTAAATTTGTGTTTTTTCAAATTACCATTTTAGTTACACTATTTTAATATTTTTCACACACTACTAAATCACTTAACATTAAAAAATAATTTAAATATTTGTATTCCCAAGGCCTACCTACTTGGATTTCATCCCTAAGGTGGAAGCCGACTTGATTTTTTATCCAAGTATAAATATGTGGTTAATGGTATTTATTGGAAAAGCACTCGACACCCTTATCATTTTAGGATTGTGAAGCAAGGGGGTAGTCCCCAATACCAAGCAAATAACATTGCCAATATAGATCCATTTCAATCCAAATATCTTGAAACCAACTTTAAACTACTTTCTAGTTCCCTATTTCAGCCAACTTTCCTATCACATTAACATCAAAACTTTCTTATAATCTAATAACACTTAGGGTGACCAATAAGCTAACATTTAATTTTTAGTTGATTACTTGCTCTTTAATCATTATGTGTTATATTGAAAAACTTATATTAGACAATGTTGATGCAAGGTTTGTGTTGTGTGCCCAATTGAATCAATCACATTGATCCAATTATTTATGTGTTTGAATTCATTCTTGCTTAAAACTATCTTACATAAATTCTCCCCTATTTCATAACACTATCATCTTGCTCGATATAGTCTATTACAAACTACTTTTACTAAAATTTCTACCATATACAGTTGACTTGCATGACTATGTATTCCTATCTCTCTATTTTATCCCCTATCTAGTAGTACATACTCAACCCTTATGATTGTGTATTATTTTTAGCCTGTATCTTAGTAGTACCCTATCAACCTAGTCGACTCTGTCCCTTGTTGGTTGACCTTATTCTTTATTTGGCAATCTTTGTTCTCTATCTAGATGAATCTATCCTTGATTTTCCTTCTTCTTTCCTAACCTCTATTTATTTAATCAATCATCATGAAATCCTCTATCAGAATCTTCTTGGATAACCTAAATCCATTTAGAAACTATATGGGGTACTCTTTTCTTCTTATCTTTTCTTCCTATTTTCAACCTTTAGGGCATCTTGTGATGTCCATCCACATATTAATTTAGCCTTTGGGGCATCTTGTGATGCCCATCCCTATATCTAATTACCCACTGGGGCATCTTATGATGCCCACTGGGGCATCTTATGATGCCCACTCTTATTCTACATTTCATAATACCAAACAAATTCAACTTCAAGAAACCTTCCAAAACACATAGGCTTGTCTCTCACATGCTCATCCTTGATATAGGTGTTAGATTATATATTTCCCTTCTTATCATGCTTTCTATATGCTATCTTTCTAAAATCTTTTTTCAAGATATCCACACAAGTCGCACCTTCTACAATAATCCATCTTTTCACAAACCTTAGTTCCTTATTTTTGGTCCTTTAGTTTAACTTTTCTCATGAGTTGTAGTGTAAAATTGTGGACAGAACCCAAACTTCCTCATGATTTTATTTTTGTTCTCCTTGCTTCCTTGCTTTCCAATACTTTTTGGCACCCCTTAGGTTTTTCCTTTTGTGAGTTGTAGTTTAAGACCATGGATAAGACCTGGCCTTCCTCATAAATACCATCTTTATCCCATTTATTTTTTACATGCTTTATGTACCCTTGCGGGTTTTTATTTTTATGAGTTGCAGTGTAAGACCATGGATAGGATTAGGCCTTCCTCATAAAATCACTATCTTTAAATTTAGTGTTCCTTCTCAAGAATATTTAGGTATGGTTATAAGTTTTTGATCTTTGTTCTCAACTTTAGCTTTTGCTTATTTTTTAGATAAAATTTTCACACCAATAAAGTGTTAGCATGTTTTCCTACACTTACCTCATTATTATGATAAGGAATCACACTTTACTATCTTTATATCCCTTTTTCATCCTTTGTCACATTTTTTATGATTTGAAGTAATTCAAATTATTTCATATTCTCATTCCTCTTGATTTCCTTTCCTTTCATTCCACATTGGATAAACTAAGGTCAAAGTCAAGATAACACTTTTATTTCACCTAGATTAATGAAACTCTTAGACACCATGCTATCTAAGTTCTCTTTTAGCAACCAAGTCCAAAGTATTCAAATGAAATTCATCTTTAGCACCCATGTTTTGTTTTCCAAATCTGTATAGAGGAGGAATAGAAAAATCCATCATGAAAGTTAAAAGCCAAATCATTTTAAACAAAAGGAAATGATACAAAAGGTAACGTTCAAAAAGTCAAAAAATTATAATAACACTAAAATATGTGATTCAAAGCACATCTCTTATCTCTAATCAAAGATCAAACTCCATAGTTGGCATCATGATAGAGCCAAGGTCCATTAGGGTGAAATAGGCTAGTAGATTGGAATAGGACAATTCAACAAACTCTATGGTGCTACCTACTTTTTCACGCAAGTACCCAATCTTCACAGTAGATTGATGACTTTATAAGGGGTCCTAAAGAATGGGGAACATGTTATGAGAAGGTAGGTATATTTTAATTTTCATGCATATAACCTTCATGGGATGATCTACATACTTCATTTATTTACCTAAGACTTGTGTGTCTAGTAGAAGTTCTTCAGAGTGTTTAATGTCAAAAGTCCTCTTATTTTGACAAACTTAATTTGAGTGTCTTGACTTTGATAAATAGTTCCTCTACCTTGGTTTTACCTTCATTCTCCCCTCCACACATTTCATTTACCCCATTGAAAAGCACATGTGATTCTGAATTTATTTTTCCACTTCTATATTCCCTCTTCTTCACATCTTAAAAACATGCTAGCAACACTTTGTTTTAGTTTTATCTATCATTAGAATAAAACAATATGATTGAGCAACTATGGATTACTTTATTTAAACCATTGCTTTACATCCCAACATCTTTTATTTATTTTACCATTTTTTATTGTTGTACTACCCCTTTTTATGGACCTATGAGTCCATTTATACTTTCATGTACTTTTTCTATTGTTGAGTGAAATTGGCTTGTTACTTCTCACTCACCAGTGTTGTTTTCCCTTTTATGCAATTTCTCTATTGATGATTGAGTAAGGATTGTTATTTCTCACTCATCAATGTTGTTTTACCTTTTTTTTATTGTCTATCTTTGTTTAAGTAGGGATTGTTACTGCATTCACATTGATGTTTGATTACCATTTTTGACATGTATCCTCAATTTGACTTGGTGAGTTTGCCTTTCTTACTAAAGGTTTACTTGTTTGAGTTTTTTGGTTTTTAATATCCTTAGATTTTTGGTTACTCAATTTAATATAAATTTTAACTTATTAATTTGGTCTAACATAACATTTATCACTTCAAATTTCCAACTTTACAAGTACATCATATCCACATAACATCAATTATCTTGGCTTTCTTGTGTTTGTTTGTTTTTGTTTTTTAGTTTTGTATCCTTGGATTTGTCAAAATCAGTCTCTGCATCCTCCATGATCAAAACTAAAAACACAACATACAACCATACAATGATAAATGTAAGTCAAGGTATGCATACATTACATATAATTTTTCAATAATTTCTCATTTTAGTCATTTACTTTCAGTTATTTTGTGCTTTAAAATACTATAATTTTTTAGCTTCAACGTTATGTGTTGCTATGTTCTTTTCTCAAAGTACCATCCCCTATTTCACCTAAGTGACACATGATGAAATTCAAGTGGGGCATATGTATACATAATATTTTAAAATTTATTAATTACTGATGCTTTCTCTCTTATAGGAACCCAACAAGTGTCAATCTCTCTGAGTACATGCTTTAAGGGGTGTACTAGGAAAGGGGTGGGCAGACCATTAGTACTTTGAAGGATTTTTGTCCCTATACTAACACTTTATACCTAAAAAACCATCTCCTATAAACATTTCACTAAGATTTACCTCTCATTTTCACCCTCCTCTAGTCATTTTCTACCTTCATTAGTCCTTCACTACCCTAAAATCCTTTTTGATGGTTTATGATACATTGTCAGCCCCATCAACCCTATAATCTAATTGATAAAAATAATTTAGGGGTTAGGTCAAGCCATGGATGACCTAGAATAAGACCTATTTTGATTTTGTCAACAATGATACAAAGTTGATTGGGTTGACCATGTCGGTTAAACTTTTGAAAAAGACTAGGGTTAGATTCAGCTATATAAACACATTCATTTCATCATTTCATAAAGAGAGACAACAAGGAGATAATTATTCATTTTTGATTCTTTACAATATTCTCTTTTTCAATTCTACTTGATGAGTCTTAGCTTACGGTTTCTACTTGGAGAAGAATCTTATCTTGTGAAAAAGTCTTGGATGCTTTGGCCTTTCTTAGTGATCCTCACAAACCATAAAAACCTCTTACAAAGCACCTTTATCCAAGGGAGAGATTGAGTCTCGACGGGTTCATATTAAAGGTAAGTATCTATAACTTTTCTCCTCTCTTTAGTAGATAGAAGTAACATAAGTAATGGCTTTGTAATATATTTCTCTCTCTCTATGCATTAGGGTCTTACCTATACATAATTTAAATACGATTCTCTTATGAATGTTTAATTTTTAAGTTTTTTACCTCCAGTTTGTGCCACAAGATTTAGTGAGCACTAGATTAGAATTTTATTTATCATTTAATTACTTTGTGAGTATGAAAAACATAGGACCTAGTTAGGGTTATTGCATAGTTTTACTTGACTAGAGGCTTTGGAACCCTCCCTAGTGATATTATTATGGTAAGAGATCCCTTGACTATGTCTAGTAGATCCATCTTGGTCATGAACCCAAATATATAATGTATCAACAATCAAAAGTGTAAGTAGGATTTATCTTCTCTAAGCTAGGATTGATTTATAGATCAATTGCGTTTCCATTTGCATACACATTCTTCCCTTTCTTCTTTACCTTAGTCCAAACTACCAAAGCAGTGCCTCCAACTACTATTTATAGATCAGAGGGTTGCATATCTTGACCAAACTTGTGTGATTCCTTATTAGATTTAGAATTATCTGACTCATACACTTTCTTGATCCCTCCTATTGGAGTTTTTGTATTTATGGCCCTTTGTCTAGTTATGTTAGCCACCACTATTATTTCATTTGATTTTCCTAATCTATGACCTTCCTTAGATCTGATTTCCTTTATTTATTCATCAATTTATTTTTTTCCCTTTATAAGATGCTCTTCAATCTTGTTTGTGTTAACTCCTCTTGGTGCACAGGGCTTCTACTATTATGATTTGGGAACACCACTTTTATTACCTTTTGGAAATGTTTTAGCTTGAGGTAAGATTTGATGAAAATGACCTATTTGGTGGTAACAATGGCACCCAAAAGCTATGTTTTCATAGTCTAGAGTTTGAATCCAAGTCCAATTCTCATGCTTGAGGATTATGTTATCAGGTAGCCCTTTACTTAAATCAATCTCCACATAAATGTGGGCAAAAGTGATAAGACCTTGATTGGTTTGAGTATTATCAATTTTAATGAACCCAACCAATATATTCCCAATTCTTGTGAGAACTTCCAGGTGCTAGAGGTGAAGAGGTAAGTTTGGTAAATGAATCCAAATTGGCATCTTAGAAATAATCATGGAGCTAAGGTCAAAATGTAGAAACTAGGTTGTAATAAAAAGAGTTGTATTTCCATAGAACCATGGACCCTACTCCAAGATTTCCTAATATTCTAAGAGTTTAAGAAAATTAACTAAGAAAAATCCTTTTGAACATAGAAAAAAAACACATTCTTTGGTTGAATGAGTATGTATCCATTTAAAGAATTCTTTAGATTGGGGATATAAGCCATTAAAATGACTTATAATTTATTGATCTTAAGAGAGTCAATGATTTTAGAGACCTCAGGTTGTGTTACCAATATTATTGGCACTTCCTCTATTTTTAACACTATTTAAGGACCTAGTCTATTATGATTGAAAGATGGATGAACATGAGCTTTAGATTGTGTAACCTCCTTATAGGAGGACACTGATAGATCTTTTGATCAAATAACACCCCCACATAGTCACATAATAAAGGACAAGAGAGAGCTTTTACAAATACCATACACATAAAATTGGGTATTATTTTCCAAGGTTTTACAATTAAAAATTAGACATTGAAAAGAAGATAGAATCCCTGTGTCTTGTTCAATATTTTTTTGAGTTCCAAGACACACTCAAACATAGCCACCCAACAATAGAGAGTTTTACCTTGAATATATGGAATCATGATCTGATGTCATGTATTTTATTTGTCAAGATTTTATTGCATAAGAAAATTTTCAAACACTTTGTTTTTATGCACTTTCTCAAATGGTTGACCTATTCTCATTGTATCTTGATCATGAGATCACATGAATATAGTTAATGGAGGTTACTTTGATTTAATTTTATTCATTTTGAGGGTTTTCCCTACCTCCAACTAGATCAATTTTTAATTATTGCTTAGCTCTCCATCTCTCCAAGTAGGCCATCCATCAACAATGAGTTTATTTGGTGCATAGTCATCAAACATATTAGAATCCATGACCAACCCATGTAATGAGCTCACCAAACTGGGTATTTATTGAGTTGTGAATCAATCACCAATAGCTCCCTAAAAATCCTATCTAAACTTATTTAATAGTTGTTCACTATTTCTTAGCTCTTCTACCTCTCCCCAGGCTAAATGACCCTACAAACTATTATCTCTCCATCCTATTCTTTCCCTCCATCAGGGTAAGCTGAATGTCTCCACCTAAAAACATTTTGAATCCCTAGTGTTTTGATCCCCATTTTCCATCGCTCTCTTCCACCAAAGTTTCCACCATAATATTATATATTAATTACATAGTATATATAAATATTAAATATTATAATATAGTTATTACATATATTATAATTATACCATATATATAGTATATATAATAAATAATAATATTATACTATAATTTATATTTACATATATAAAGATATAATATATGTATATATATATTATATCTTTATATATATATATAAATATTATATCTTTATATATATGAAATATATTATAGTAAAATATTATTATTTATTATATATTAATTATAGTATATATAAATATTATATACTATAATACATTTATTATATACATTTTAATTATAAATATATAATTATAATATATAATAAAGTAATAAATGGATATATATTATTATAATATTTTACATTTATATTATTACTAACTTTATATATATATATAATATATATATATATATATATAGTATAATTATATTATATATTATAATATTAACATATAATAATATTAATATAAATATATATATTACATACTAATTATTATAAATATAGAGAAAGAGAGAGACTTATATATAATATATAAAATAACTAGCATACCTATCTTAGATAAATCTATGCAAAATACGCTGAGAGATATCATTCTTAAAACACCTTTAGTAGATTAGATTTATGACATAAGTGGAATAGGCACCTCAAGAATGATACATCTTGGCATATTTTACATAAATTTATATAATATAGGTATGCTAGTAGCATCCATGCGCACATATATTTATTTAACATAAAATATGAAGTTTTTTCATAAAATTTTAAATGTATAGTATATATCACATTATTTTATATTTTGCATTCATATTCTTATTCTATTTTGTGATGTTGCTTCCTCTTATATATCATTATTTTTCACATTATTTTTAACATTGACATCCATTGTATCTTGATTTGCATTATCTAGTGTTTCAAGGACACAATTTATCAATTTCGAGTTTACTTCTTCAAAATTAATGTCCACATCAATAATCTAGTCAGAACAAAATCCTCACTATATTAAAAATATAGCTAAGAGAGGTTTGGTCATCCCAAACAATTGTATTCTATGAAAATGTAAAGAGGAAACAAACAATCATTTGTTCTTGGATTGCCCTTTTGCATCCAAAACATTAGATTTACTTCTTCAAAAGTTTAATCTTTCTTGGGTAAAACCAAATTCACTATTGAAACTTATTTATAATAGAAGCCACATTGGAAGCTACTAGTCCTAATATTTTTATGGCATGTGATTATATACTATTTATTATGGGGAATATGTAAGGTAAGAATGAGTGAATCTTTAAAGATAAGAGAATCTATCAGAGGTCTACAACTCTTAAGATATTAATACTATTAAGGAAAATAGAAGGCATTTTCCCCTAAAGGTAAACATTCCCTCTTCAAAGTCAGTCCCACCATTTTTAATAACTAGAAGATTTCCCTTTCAATAAAAGATCATCTTATGAAATTTACTAAAAGCCATGTGAAATAGACCAAAAGTCTGAGGTCATGGTTTGAACTGAACTTCAATGGTTCTGACAAAGACAATCCTAACAATTTAAGAGGAGTAGGAGTACTCAAGGATACAAATTATATAATTATGGATGATTATGAAGTACTTATGTGTTTTCAAACTAATAACATGGTAAAAGCCATAGTTTCCCTTTGGGGTATCCAAATGGTCCTAAATTTAAAAATTGATAATATTGCTATGGAAAGGGACTCCTTGAATATTATAAATTATTTATCTGGTAAATCCAAACCCATATGGAAAATTGAAGGGGAAATTTATGATTTAAAATCCCTCCTAAAATAGTATATATAGGGATGGAAATTAAGGGGAAAATTGTATGGCCAACTTAGGAGTTAGTAGTCCATGTTATAATTCTTGGCATAAGGTTGATGATATACCTAGCCACTCATTCAAATCATCATGTTCAATGTTTTTGATGTGGTATTTTAACACAACCAAAAATTAGGAAGGGATTATTAATCCCTTCCTTTCCTGAAAGGATATTTGCATGAATAAGTCTCCCCAAGGTCGTAGTTACCAGCTCTTGGTACATACGGTAACTCATTCATCTCATTGTGACCATTCCATTTCAAGGGGACATGGATGGAAAATGTGACTCAAAATGATGGCTTAAGTTATAAACACTCTAAGACTCGATTGGTCCACCACTAATCTATTAAACAGTGCTTAAACAATGATGGATGACATTCAACAATCATGATTAAACATTAGAGATATATTATTATTAATACTAAACTAACATACTAATAAAAAGGTGAAAAAAGAGGGAAGGGTAGGGAGGAAGATAAAAAAGGCCCTTCTACCATAGAGATTATGTTGAATTATTTGGTTAAGTAAATCTCACAAAAACTAGTCCTTAGTTGAGTTAGCCCTGGTGCAACTCTAGCTAGAGGATGATGTGAGAGTCTAAGGAGAATTTACTAAGAGCAAGGAGGAGTATAATTTACATATACATGTGTAAAATATGAAAACTTAGACCCAAAAAAATAAAAGTATAAATATTATTCCTTTTGATTAATCAATGGTGAAACTTATAAAGACCATTCAGCTACAGACTTCACTCTCTTAATAGAAAGAAAAAAATACACTAGGAAAGCATGAAAAATACTTGGTATGCTAACTATGGAGAATCCAAGCATGTCTAGTCCACTAACTACTCTATTCTAAGGGAGACAAACTAATCATATCTTCCTCAACCCTAAAAGGACCAGCCATTTATTATACCATAATAGATTATAGTATATAGGCACGTAGGCCTAAGGAGTTTGAATGTAAATTTAAATTAAAATTATAAATTCACCCATAAATGGGGTGGTTTCAATAATCATCAATGTTATCAAGGGAGTGTGGTTGAGTTGGTGGCTCAAAATATTTGTTAGATTTAAGGTGTGACCAAAATTTGTGTAATTTAACCATGCCTCTATTGAATTTTGGTAGTTGAAAGTAGTTGGGATTGTATTGAGACTATCATATGCCCATTCTTATACACATTCAATTACCTTGCCTCTTTAAGGTTGAGTTTGTATTCTATGATATATGATCAAATCCACTGTGCACACCATTCTAATGATTCCTATATTATTCATGATTTAGTTGGACTATGATTTGATTCTAAAAATAAAATTGGATGTATAGTCCATTCTCAACATCATGATGGTTTTGATAGCTAGATGAGATATTAAATATAGGCTCATGCCTTGATATTTATGTACGTAATGTGTCCTTTGATCATTGAACTTAGAGCCCCACCTGTACTTCATTATGAGTTTTTGGGTTTTAATGGCTCTATCTTACCTATATTTTAGGGTTTTGAGAAGATGACACATGACATATTCTTATCTTCTCCCTCATTATCTTTTGTTTCACCATTATCTCTAATTTTTTAGGCTCTAATTTTACCACTTGGTAGCTCATTGTCATCCATGGATTTTAGATTTATGGCTTACTTTTATCAAATTCATATCCATGTGGAATATATATGTCATCTTAGGCACTTGATATTTGAAAATTTTGTTTAGACCAAAAGTTACAATATATTTATTATGATATTTTATACGAGGCTTTTATTCTCTTCTTTTTGACTTTACTTCATGATTTTGTTGTTGTGACATTTTTATGAAGATCTAAGTCTTCACAAGTTTTTTCATCAAAAAATTTATTTCTAACTTGGTATTCACAAGTATTTTATTTTATCTTGTTATCAGCCAAATTTTCACCCTAAGGAGGGATAATATAGCCTCCTTAAATTTGGAATAACATTGAAACACTTCATCTATTGTGGGTGACAATTCTTGAGGTGAATCTCTAGATTATGGGATGTTTCCCATGTACAACACCTACAACTAAAAATTAATCTAATTTATTTGAAGTAAAAGAGATAGGATGAGATTAAACACTAATCTTATGGAGGTGATGCACCAAGATAAACTCCACAATCCTACTTGAACCTCCACTATGGAAGATAACTTAGAAAACTGATCTCAAAACCCAAGGTTCTAAAAAAAGTGTTTTAATATGAAGGTAGAGTGTAATGTATCTCTCAAGATGGATGAATAATAGGTCTAATATTGGACACTTATAACCATCCTATACAATTTAAAACACACAAAATAACCAATTACATATCATATGACATGTTATAAGATAGATCGCTCACATAAAGCAAGAAATAATGAGATGAATACAAGGAAAGATAACTATCACTTGTCATCCAATAATAGACTAATTGACACACTTATTAAAGAATTTTAGAAACTAAACCAACTTTAAATATTTATTCCATAGATAAAATTAGTATTCAATTTAGTAGGGCTTCACCATACCAATCTGTGGATGTCATATAATGCCAAAAGATGTAGCTTATATAGAGAAATGAGGAAGAGAGAGAAGGGCATAGAGGAGGGAGATTACCAAGTGTTTACATGAGTTAAAAATAAGAAAAGAGTTATATAATAATCTTAATATTTTTCTAAGGACATCTGTTTCTCTTCTAAAGATGCTTCACCTTCCAAATGGTGTAGGAGTTTTAAATTTGGTTTGATACCTTACACTTGCTCTTCAAAACTGCCCTTATTTGCATGTGTAGAGTGAAAAATGGTATTATTAATAACTGAATCAAAATTAAATACCTTAATAACTCATATTTTACACCTATAATACATTTGGAAACTCTATTTATCTGACATTTTAGTGGTAATTATCACCCAACTCCTTAAGTGTCTTGAAACCTCTTCATCTACTATTCATATCCTTGTCCAAATGGCTAAAAACTTGAATTATTATTCACCAAGGAAATATTTATCCATGAAAGGAATTATCATACCTTATCAGATGTAAATAAACTCATTTTTATTCATGAAACAACCCCCTAGACTCCATCTTGCACCTTATGCTCTCATTAGCCCTCAAATCCTTGTAACCCTAAAAACATGAAAAACTACTTGTGTAGAAGAATTTATGAACAATATTATAAAAATTTAAATATATTTGAGTACCTAATATTCCATTATAGATCCATGCCAAGTTTCATGACTTGAAACTAGGTGGAAGTATCATTTTTCTATTGTTCTCTTTCCCTAATTAGGCATCTGCGCCTATAAGACTGAGTTTCTACTCTAGACATTTCCCACACATGTGAAACAAAAAAAAGTTTTTTATTCAATTTACCCAGCCTATAAAAATCCTCCATACCAAATTTTAGGTCTTGATACCCTTTGTAAGTATGATAATCATGAAATGGTCTCAAAACCTAGTCTCTCTCTCAAGCCTTTTCAGACTGTCTTTAAAAAATAGACCTGTAGGATCAATTACATGGTGTCTTGTATGGATTTTTGGGATTTAATAGGTATAATACATTCAAAATAACCCTTCCTACTATTTTTAAAGTGTTTAATTTCTTATAACCCTAAAACACACCTTAAAACCCTACAAAACATGGCATTAAATGTAGTCCATACAATGGCAAGTAAAATAAAAGTACATGGTGAGGACCTCCATAGAGTGAAGACTTATTTAAAAGAGGTTTAATGAAAAATATAGTTATTTTTATGTGTTTAAGAGATCAATATCTCTCAACTGGTCATTATTAGAATTTTAGGAAGGTGTAAAGTGGTTTAAGTTCTTAACGATTATTTGTAAACCATAGGGCCTTAACTCCTAAACCAATGCCAAAATTTTCAATTATAAAAGTTTAATAAACAATCCCTAGGTGATAAAGTTTACATTCATATTTTCCATACATATCCAAGCATAAGAAGTTGGTCTTTGGGTCTTTACTCTTCCATTGAAGAGTGGTCTACATTCTTAGCTTTTGTTCATATCTATTATGGGCCCAATCTAACAAATGATACCAAAAATTTGAATTTGGGGAACCAATTTATAATCATTGAAATCCATTTGGATCCATGAAATATGCCAAGGTCACACCAAGCAAGAGAAAGTTGGCTTTGAGTTGCAGTCTTGTACTTAGTGAAGCTTGAGGAGGTCTCATAGGCCTAAAAGACACTTTTATTATCTTTCACTATCCATGTATGCCTATTTAGGATTTGTGATAATAATTTACACTTGTCAATGCCATTATTTTCTCTTGTCACCTTCATCAAACCACTTTCACATGACTGTGTATATAGGTTTGCCTATGAAGTCTTTGGTTCTACAAGCCTACACAAACCTATAAACATTACCACCCTTTTTATTGAGTCTGAGGACTTAAATGAGATCTTAATATAATAATAATATTGTCTTTATGATTTTATTATTCATAGAAAACTTCATTTCTCTCAGTCCAAATATGTATATTCACTTGACAAGGTAGGGTTATGCTGCCAAATTGACTATATCTATAGGGTTCAAGAAAATATTCCTTAACAAGTCTCCCTGATCATTATTTCAAGTATAATTTTGATCTTAAATGACCTTTGTATTTGTATATGATCTCACCTAATCTCCAGTATCATTGTGTATGTGGCATTCTCTTCTCAATTTTGAAAACAACTTGACTTGCTTAAGCAAACTTGTAGGTGATCACTTAGTGTCTGAATGCATTTTGAGTTTTGATTTTATTTTGGAGTCTAAGGTTCTAATAAAAATAATTAAACATTAAAATATAATTAACAATGTATTTAAATATTAAAACCTTTATTTGACCCAAAACCCTACATCTTCACATAGACATACACTCTCTTTGTAACATCTGTCTATACTTGGCTGGAGGTGGCTATTTGGTAAGATTCTTGGAAATTGAGATTTGAAACTTGACCTTATTCAGATAGGTTATTACCACTTAAAATTAATTAAAATATATTACTCATTTCTCTACAAGTTTCATTTACCTTTCATAGTATCTTCAAACTTCTACCTTCTTGTCTTCATACATAGACCTGTCTATGAGTGCCTAGGCTTATGAACTCAATTAATGGCTATGACACTAGTCATTTCAATCATATTTTGAATCTCAACTAGATTATGTGTTAAATTTATTTGTGACTTATATTATACCTATTTTGAGTCATGTTTCTTGCACATACTCTTCCTTGTATAAACAAATGTATTTTATCCAAAATGAGGACCTACAGGTCCATAACCTATAGGTCTTACCCTTTTTAATTGTATAAACTACTAAAGAAAAATTATTGAGTCTTTAAAACTTGTAGATTATATAAAATATTGTCCAATTTCATATCATCTACCTCAACATCTTGTAGATCTTGTGCTAGCACTATACGATCTCAAATTTGCCTATTTATATGTATAGGTTTATATGAAGTCAACTCATGTGCAAAGCTTTATGTATGAAAATTGGATTCTATGCATTCATTTGTTATTATTGATGATGAAATGGGGGTCTATAAAAATCACATGAGTGTTTATGATCCTAAACCATATATCTCATTTTTTTTTAGTATCTTCATCATGAGACCTAAGACTCATGAATGCTCAATTACAAGTTTACAAACCTGTGGGTGACTAAAACACCTTCCAACCCTTGTTTGAGAATACATTTGGATCTTATTCTCATCGTATTTTAACTATAATTTTTAAATATTGATATCACATCCTATTATTGATCCTCCATTGTATTT